>BQNB010009275.1:2717-87262 GCA_026074375.1 Tanacetum coccineum | reverse complement strand
TTTATATAGGTTTAGGAAACCTAACTTTAAGGAAACCGTTTCAATTTACACTTTATACCCTTGGCGGTATTTTTCTTCAATGTCTCTTTAGCGGTACTAACTTTGCCCATCGGTACTAACTCTACACTGTTGGTACTAACTGTTGCCAACCAAAGAATGAATCAGTGCTTTAGTACCATCTAAAACTCTTCCCAATGACTCTCTAAATCCCAATGAACTTCCTGAAATGCATCATTTGTGGTTAAAATGTTTCTTCACATTGAACACTTCATACAAACTGTACACCACATCATATTGCCTCCCTTTAACTAATGTAGCTTACGGATTTATCATCCCAATAGAAACAACCAAGAACTGGAACCTGCTAACATCAAATGCCTTGGTTAGAAGATCAGCTACATTGTTATCTGTGTGAATCTTAGACACCTGAATCAATTGTTTCTCATAAGCATCCCTAATGAAGTGGTGCCTAATTTCTATATGCTTGGTCTTGGAATGAAAGACTGGGTTCTTGATAATGCAGATAGTGCTCTCATTGTTAATATAAATCCTTGTATTCATAAAATTAAACCCATAGTCTAGCATCTGGTTCTGTATCCACCAGACTTATCCATGGCAATTTGCAGCAGCAACATATTCAGCCTCTGTAGTAGAAGTAGCCACAATGGTTTGCTTCTTGCATTGCCATGAAATCAACCTATGACCAAGAAATTGACAACCTCCTGTTATGGATTTCCTGTCAAGGTTAGCACCACCATAGTCACTGTCTGAATAAGCTACCAAGTCAAAAGATGTCTCTTTAGGATACCAAAGGCCCAATTTGGGTTTGCCTTTGAGATACCTAAAGATCCTCTTCACAGCATGAAGATGTGAAGTTTTGGGAGTAACTTGGAACCTGCTACAAGCACATACAACAAACATAATATCTGGTCTAGAAGCAGTTAAATACATTAAAGACCCAATCATGGACCTATAAAGATGCACATCCACATCTGCTGCTTCCTCATCCTTAACCAGTGGCTTATGAGTCTTAATTGGAGTACTAGCAGTCTTCATACTCATAAAATCAAACTTCTCCAGGATTTCTGCAACATATTTATCCTGACTTAAGAAAATTCCATCTTCTTTCTGCTTGACCTATAATCCAAGAAAGAATGTGAGTTCTCCCATAGAACTCATTTGGAACCTGCTCTTCATCAATACCTCAAATTCATCACACCAAGACTTTAAGGAGAAATTCTTGAGAGATGTTGGTGTAGGGTTCGTAGTCTTGTCCGTTTCTTCTCCAAATGAGCCCAAGTTACGTGTAAATTTTCCAAATGCCTTCCAAATGCAAAATACCTGAAAAGGAATGATTAAGTACCTATTTTGACCCTGAAAAAGTGTATAAAATGACACCTCATCAAATACCCCTACACTTGGGATTTGCTTGTCCTCAAGCAAATGGGCTTTTCTATCTAGACAATAACAATATGAGGGGTCATTTTACCTACTCTTTAAAAGTATTCTACAACACAACCTTCTAGACCTCGTAATTAAAAGCACAGAAAGTATATACTAGCACCTCACATAAGTGTTTGGGATTCTCTCTTTCACTCGGTTGTATAATAAATTATAACATATAGGGGAAACGGAAAATCAACACTCATTACCTGTCATAGCATATAAATTACCATAGGCTTGGTAAAGGATCAAACCTCCACCGCTAGGTGCAAGTATTATTCATTACTATCTAAGAGGACTTTTAAAGGGTTGTGGGGTGTAGGTGTAAGATAACATATAAGGGAAACGAAAACGGATGGGATACATTTGGGTGGTGACTTTGGTGAATTTGGAGTGGAAGGGTTAGCTAATTATTTACACGAATACACGCTGGTTTGGTTGCTAAGCCAAGACTCGGACGAAGATATACAAACTCTACAAAACTCTACACCAATCTCTTTCTTTTTCTTTTCTCATTTTTTTAATAACATAATACAACATGGGGATTTATAACATGTACCCCTACACTTGAGCTTTTACATAACCCTACAAGCAAACTATTCTATGATCTGATTTGAGGTGGATCAAAATAACATGGCTATCATTTACCAAACATATAGGGGTATTGACTTAACTTTTCTTCCCTATTCTTCTGTGAAATAAATACTCCCATGAATCTCAATCGTCCCAAAACTGTATTTACAAGGATAAGGACTTAGCAACAGTGTACTCAAATAATTAACTTGGGTTAAAACAATAATGTACTAAAAATAAGTACATTCGGGGTAGGCTAAGGCTTTTTGGGTGTAACGATTGGTTAAAGGGTGACAATGCTCTTCATTAATAATCTGGAATCCACCAGAAAATTATGAGAACCGTGAAAAAGAATAGGCTCGGAGGGTTGTACTAGGGTATCCTGCACTAAAAATGAGTGCATGGCAAGGGTGTGGGATAGTTATATGATCGATGTGAGCATAATAACAATTACATATTTAAAACAAGGGTTAATCCTAATGCCTCTTATCAAGCAAATCCTAATACTTACTGTGCGGTCTTGGGATACATCACAAAAACAAGTTCTAGAATTTAATATGCTACCGGTACACTCATATGAATTAACACCAGACATTCCAAAAAAGGCGACAAAGACCACACGTACACATCCATAACGACGGAATAGACACATGTGACTGCTCACTCCTTAACTCGAACCAGGTAAAGATAAAATCATCTTAGGTTACCGATGATAGGTACCCAAATTCCTAAAGATCTAGGGGCGAACCTCACATTTTTGGGGTGGAATTTTGGGGGTTTTGTGCTAGTAATATAAGTTCCTATCCATGAGACGCTAGTAATACTCAGTTTTCGTTGGTATGTGTAGTAAAAAAAATTAATTTGGTAAAAATCACCCTTTTATGCTATGTTTCGATATATTACCCATCTTTTTAAGGACAAAGCAAATGACAAATGAAGAAATAGTTTCTAAGGCTTATTTTTCCCCCTACACTTAAGTTGAACATTGTCCCCAATGTTCTCTAGAAGTACCCGTTAAAACAGATAAAGGGAAAAGAAAACAAGGAAAAGAAACTAGTACTCCCTTGGTTTGCTCGATGATGGAGAAGAAACATGCGATAACTGGTTAAATCGTCCTCTAAGAATCATCCTATAAAAGCATCCTAAGAACTTCCAAGCTTCTTCTCATCAAATATAACCTATAATCAAAGACAAAGACAACTACACCAACCATAAAATCTACGGGTGAATAAATATAACCTCATTAACTAAGTTTAGACTCTACGAAATCAATAAAGATAGGATGAGAGAATTGTTAAACTCATGGTTTTGCAGGCTTATAAAAGAATTTAAACTTTCTAGGTATTGTACAAGTTATATTTTCAAAAATACTTAAAATTTTCGAGTTTTCCTGTAACTAAGCGTTTGACACCGTCAGGAATATCCTGACCGCGTCACAATTGTTGTGGTGACGGCGTCGGGTGTAAATCGTGACGCCGTCTCTACGTTCTGTGAAAACTCATTTTTCATTTTTTTATGAAAAATTTCCTGCACTTATTCTTATAAGTCATTTTCCTGTACAAAATACTGCATAACAACCTGAGAATTAATAATTCAATCATATGACTCGAAACTAACGCGAATTAATCTAAACAATTTATTTTAAATGTTTGAATTTAGTTCCTAAAAACAGGATATTTCCCCTACACTTATTTTATGCAGAATACCTTTGATTGCAATTAAGACGAGGTTAAAGGCAATACAAAGCATGATCACATATAATTCAAACATATAAGAACAAACAATAAAGAATAAAATACACGACACTCCTAGAATGCAAGAAATAAAAGATTGGGTTACCTCCCAATGAGCGTTTGTTTTTGTTCAAGTCACGAGCCTAACTCTACGCTTATTTGATGCGTAAAAGGTGGGTCTCCCATACACTTGAGCTCAAGTGCGTGTGATAGTAGCGATACACACCATTCCGATAGAAGTATGTCACGTGAGGTGAAGGTGGTGAATGAATGGTCAAGGGTTTTACTACCTTCATCCTAAAAATACCCGGACTATATGGGTTGATGGGTGGGTCGGTTCCTCTTTTATCTCCTAGATTTACATGTAATAGTGGAAGATTGGGTAAAGGTTGAGGCTCCGGTTCATCAACACTAGGAATTTCCCTAGAACTAAGAGGAATGTCATGATTACAAGTATTCAAGCCTAAATCCTCTAATTTCGTATGGTCCAAAGGTTCTACCTCCATCAGGATTCCAATGGTCTCATCCACATCTTCCGGGTAAGTCACGAGCGGTGTGTAAACCTCAAATGATGGGAGGACTTGTGGGGTACTTTGTGGGCTTGGATCATCCACCTCATCCTCTATCGTGTCAAGATAACCTATGGGCTCATCATCTAACCATGCCATGCACTTAGGAATCTTGACCATAACTATCTCACATTCTAAATCCTCGTTATATGTTCTCTTAGGTTGTGACTTAGGCATTTCTATCATATCATCTAACTTACGGGTCATTGCTATGGAGCTCTTCTCAAAAGTCTGATGCAATTGGTCATTGCTATGGTCTCACCAACAAAAGTAGATCCTAAACACGAAGGTTGTTCAAAGAGATCTAACCAAGGTGAAGGCTTGTATGGTGCATATGTTTCACTAGGTGAGGCATTTTATGGATTTTGATTATTCACCTTATCCCATGCTATACACGGGTGCATCACTACCCAAATATTCTCATTCACAAACAATCGTTTTTCCTGAGCCCTCAAACGTGCTACATCTTGTTCATATATCATGGTGGTGAATGGAAGAGTGATTTACAAAATAGAGGGAACAAAGAAAAGATAGACTATGAGAAAGCTACAAAATAAAAAAAATCTCACATGATAGGAATCTAGTGAGTAGACCTAAGCTAAATAGACTCCGAAACCTAGACTATTTTTGCAAAACCACAAAAGTTGATGCGAATTTTTGCAAAACCACAAAAGTTTTACAATCCTCCTAGGTAGTGAACCTAATCGTTGTAGTGTAGTATAGGTAAGTTCGGGGGATTGATTGTTCTCTAGGGAAATAGTGAGGTAGGTTCGAAGTGTATGTCGCCTAAATCTAAAGGTTGAGGGATGATTCTTTTTGGCCTTTTATTGGTTTAATTACGAAGGTTGTTCAAGAGTCTAAAGACTCCTAGAAGGTGTAAAGGCTTGAGATTGGTTGCAGATTAGTATTTCACGTGAGAGAGAGAGACGGCTATTATGGATTTTGATTATTCACCATCTTATCCTCTTGCTATACATGGGTGAATCACTACACCAATATAAGATGTCCACATTTTACAAACAATCGGTTTTCCTGAGCCCTCTGAGTACATGCTAGACATCTTGGTTCATGAAATTTTCTAATGGATGGGTGAATGGAAGGAGAGTGATTTACAAAATAAAGGAAATCTAAAGAAAAGATAGAGAATCTAAAAGTGAGAGAGACTACCAAAAGATGAAAAAAAAATTAGTGTCATACATGATAGAGAATCTTAGTGAGTAGACTAGAAGCTAAATAGATACTCCAGAAACCGAAAAGTCTATTTTTGACAAGAAAACACAAAGTGATGCGAAGAAAGAGTTTTTGCAACACACAATAAGTTGAGATACATATCTAGCCTAGGTTATGATGAACCGTAACGTATGTGTGATAAGGAGATTGGTAAAAAGTAAGTTGCGAGGGAGATTGATTGTTCTTTGGGAAATAGTGAGTTAGGGATCAAGTGTATTGTCGTCTAAAATCTGTAAAGGTTGTGGAGATGATGATTCAGTTTTTGGCATTTTATTGGTTTAATTGAAAATATGCAAGAGTAAAGTCTCGAGAGTTTTAAAAAGGGGATTTGTTGATTACAGCTAATAAAAGAACTAATTGACACTTTAGAGATAATGAAGTAAATAAGCAGGAGAAGAACAATGTTAAAGAGATAGATCATATTGTTACTTGAGGAAGAGAATAAAATATCTCCCTTAATCTTGGATTATATATTATATTGGATGACTTAACAGGTTAAGATGAATTATAATTGGATGGGGAGTTTAGTTTTAAAAGGGGGTTTTGATTAAGCTAATAACTAATCCTAATTATGAATAAAATAAGCTAGAAAACAATGATACAAAGAAGCGTATTTACTTAGATTAAATTCTCCCTAATCTTGATTATATATTATGCTTAACCAGTTAGATGAATTATTGATGGGGGTTTATGACTAATATGGCTCGGTTAAGCGTTCACATCCCCTCGCCCTTCTATACCTATGGCCAATGTCTTTGAGGTTGCTCAATTGGACACAAACACAAGCATAAAGCTTTAAGATTTCCACTATCATACATAATTTGACCTAATGTGACCTTAGGTTGCCAAGTATCACTAATTAGCCTAGAGGTTGCACTTTTTACTAACTAACACACACTCACATACAAATCACCAATTAACTTGTCCATGATTATGTTGCTAAGTCATGTCTCTTAAAGGCCTTTAGGTTGCTAAATGACCAAGAATAAACCAATTCCATGTTAAGATTGCCTAATCATGCAAACTAGTTTATTACAAATCAATCAATCGACTATAGTATGTAAATGTATGGATCTTCGATCAAACATGCATAATAAACATCAATAATCATCAACTAACATAAATACACAATCAATCTCAGGGATTATAACATCTAAGCAAACACTAGATGAATCAACCAAGCATACTTAATAGAGAATAGAAATCATAATCAACAAAAGGAATTGAGGACATGAATTAAGATAGATATGATAATCAAACCATTACAAGATGTTTATGGAATGAATTAAGTCTTCTAAGTAGCTGGAAAAACACCTACCCAAACCCTTAAGTCAGCTCTAGGGTTTGGCGCTTGATAAAAACAAAGTTATGAGGTTGTATATATAGGCAAACCCTAGACAGACCGTCATGACGCCATCACAAAAGCCACGACGCCGTCACAGCGTCAGCTCTAGCGTGGGTTCTAGATTTTCTCATTCTGCTCGCGTGGGCAGTTGATTCGTCGAAATCCGAGTTCGTATGAAGGAGTTATGATCAAAACAATATCTACTACTTCGCGCGCACGTCGAGTGATCATCTCTTATCTAGAATCTTCTAGGGTTTCTTTTGAGGCGGTACGTTCTGACGCCGTCGGGAAATCATGTGACACCATCTTGGTCTTCGTTGTGATGCGTCACGTTATATCTGTGACGCCATCTCCAGCCTCTGAGGAGAAATTCTTGAGAGATGTTGGTGTAGGTTCGTAGTCTTGTCCGTTTCTTCTCCAAATGAGCCCAAGTCACGTGTAAATCTTCCAAATGCCTTCCAAATGCAAAATACCTTAAAAGGAATGATTAAGTACCTATTTTAGGCATAAATGCATGATTTAGGGGGTTAAACGACCCCAAAAAAAGTGTATAAAATGACACCTCATCACCTGGCAGAACTAACTTATTAAGATTCCAAGTAAGCATTATATTATCTAAATACCATCTACTAACTAAAAATTCATCTACAAACTGTACAACTCCAAACTTTACCATCTTGCCTCCCTTGAATCAATGCAGGTATATATTTAGTAGTCCAATGTTAACAATTAAGAAATTGAACCTGCTAACATCAAAAGCTTTGGTTAAAAGATCAGCTACATTATCATCAGTGGGAATCTTAAGCATCTGAATAAGCTTTTTCTCATAAGCATCCCTGATGAAGTGGTGCTTAATTTCTATATGCTTGGTCTTTAAATGAAAGACTGGGTTCTTGACAATGCAGATAGTGCTCTCATTGTCAATATAAATCCTTGTGTTCATAAAATTAAACCCATAGTCTAGCATCTGGTTCTGTATCCACAAGACTTGTCCAAAGCAATTTGTAGCAGCAACATATTCAGCCTATATAGTAGAAGTAGCCACAATGGTTTGCTTCTTGCATTGCCATGAAATCAACCTATGACCAAGAAATTGACAACCTCCTGTTGTGGATTTCCTGTCAAGGTTAGCACCACCATAATCCCTGTCTGAATAAGCTACCAAGTCAAAAAGATGACTCTCTTAGATACCAAAGGCCCAATTTGGGTTTGCCTTTGAGATACCTAAAGATCCTCTTCACTGCATGAAGATGTAAAGTTTTGGGAGTAACTTGGAACCTGATACAAGCACATACAGCAAACATAATATCTGGTCTAGAAGCAGTTAAATACATTAAAGACCTAATCATGGACCCATAAAGATGCACATCCACATCTGCTGCTTCCTCATCCTTAACCAGTGGCTTATGAGTCTCAATTGGAGTACTAGCAGTCTTTATACTCATAAAATCAAACTTCTTCATGATTTCTGCAACATATATATCTTGACTTATGAAAATTCCATCTTCTTTCTGCTTGACCTGTAATCTAAGAAAGAAGGTGAGTTCTCCCATAGAACTCATTTGGAACCTGCTCTTCATCAATGCCTCAAACTCATCACATCAAGACTTCTTTGTTAAACCAAAAATAATATCATCCACATATACTTGTACTAGCATGATATCCTTCTTGTCCTTCTTTATAAATAGAGTCTTGTCTATGGTTCCTCTTCTGTATCCACTTTCCTTCAAGAAATTAGATAAAGTAGCATACCAAGCTCTAGGGGCTTAGTGTAAACCATATAGAGCTTTTACAACTTTGTAGACCTTCTTTAGGAACTTAGGATCTACAAAGCCTAGAGGTTGAGACACATAAACCTCCTTATCAATTATGCCATATAAGAAGGCACTCTTCACATCCATTTGATAAACTATGAATCCCATATAAGAAGCAAAGGCCAAAAAGATCCTGATGGCTTCAATCCTAGCCACAGGAGCAAAAACCTCATCATAGTCTATCCCTTCCTCTTGTCTATATCCTTGCGCAACCAATATTGCCTTATTTCTAACTACAACACCTCTTTCATCCTTCTTATTCCTGTAAACCTATTTTGTCCTAATTGCCTTCTTCCTAAAAGGCAAATCAACCAGAATCTAAACTTTTTGAATCTTGAATTGCAGTATCTCTTCTTGCATAGCATCAATCTAGATATCTTCTTCAAGAGCTTTAGATATCTTTTTAGGTTTAATTTGAGACAGGAAGCAAGCAAATAAGCAATGCTGGAAATCCTTGTGATTATTTCTTCTCTGCTTTTGAATATAGCTCACAAGAGCATGTGCTAAACCTTTGTCTACTGTGCTCCTTGTCTGAACTGCTGATTTTGGATCTCCAAGAATCTAAGTAGTAGGATGAATAGAGTGTATCCTAGATTTGGGAATGGGACTAACATCTACAAAAGTTTCCAAATTAGTAAAGTCAGTCAGTACACCCTCATCATCATAAGATGCATTGGTAAAGATCCCATTGTCTGGAGTGTCATAAATATCCTCAAGATGAGGTATTTGAGAATCATCTTCAACAACATGATTGGTTGGAATGGGATAAGAAGGACTACCAGCACTAACAACTCTAGCAGTACTATCTGGTGTGTTAACAGTATTAACAGGTTTAGTACTGCTAGCTCTTGCAGATCCTTCTTGAATAAGCAAATCCTCATTTTCTTTAGAAAACTCCTTTCTAAGTGCTTTAGCTACATCATCTGCTTCCTTTTCATGTCTTTTAAGCCTTTCAAGCTCCTCTAAAAAGATTTGATGTGCCTGATTAACTGGCTCCTCATTTGGCTTGGAACCATCATCCCTATTAGGCTTTTAACTTCCAATCTTTGCTTCTGAGCTCTTGATAGTAGAAGTATAAGAAGGCCAGAATGGCAGTACAAAGTGTTCTTCAACAGGTTCAGAATCACCTGCATCCATACTTGCTTGTGTACCTGCACTATTGTTAGCTTCTTTTAGACCTGCAGTTTTGTTAGTTTGATTCTCTGCAGTAACAGGCTGATAGTGCATAGAATCAGTTAAATAATCAAGATCAAACAGCCAAGTAGGTCCTTTCCCTTCAACATTAGGCTTATTTTCTAAAAAGTTTATATGCAGATTTTCTTCAACCCTCTTGCTTTCTAGATTGTATGCCCTAAAAGCCTTGCTATTTAGAGAATATCCAACTAAAAACCCTTCATCATACTTTTCTTCAAACTTACCCAGGTGGTCAATGGTATTCAAGATGGTCACATGGCACCCAAAAGGTCTTATATAACTTATGATAGATATTTTCCCAGTTATAAGTTCATAAGGTGTCTTGTTTTGAGGTTTTGTCACTAATACCCTATTAAGGACATAACAAGCAGTATTAACTGCTTCAGCCCAAAAAGTGTTAGGTAAAAATGAATCTGCTAGCATAGTTCTAGCAGCATCAATTAGGGTCCTATTCTTTCTCTCAGCAACTCCATTTTGTTGTGGAGTTCTGGCATTACTGTATTTGTTGGGATTTGAAAGACTTCAACATGGTTCATGAAGTTACTGCTGCTCAGGTATATATTAGTTCTGTTAAGCATACTTAATGCTATTGGTAACTTGAATGAGAATTTAGGCTAAGTAGTTAATACTGCTAGTATAATGTTACTACTGCTAGTTACTACTGTTAGTATAAATTAGTACTGTTAGTGTAAAAGTTACTGCTGCCATTGGAAGTTAAGACTGCTCAAGGATAATGACTAAGTAGTTACTGCTGTTAGTGTAAAAGTTACAACTGTCAGTGTAACTTAATGCTGCTAATGACTTAGTTAATGCTGCTGAAAGATTAATGCTGCTTAAAGAGTTTCTACTGTCAGAATGATTAATGACAAGAGATAAAGATTGCGTGGAGAACAAGGATACACACGAAGATATGTTATTTGTATAGAAGATATGTATAATTTGTTTATAGAAAAGATCATGGTGTCTTAGGAAATTATTGTAAACCGACTAAGACTCCTTGGTGTATAAAAGGAGGTCTTAGGGTATAGAGTTAGATATCTTTTTTGTATTGATATCATTTTAGCTTCAAGGTTGTAAACCCTAGCACTATCCTAGAGTGCTCGTATTAATATTAAAGCTTTTTGTTTTGTTTATTCATCTGTGCTTAAAACTTGTTCTATAATTGTTATTCTTCTATTGATATAAACTAGATTCCGCATAGTTTATATTTCATACACAAAGTTTTAACCTTAGTACCTTTGGATTTATTCAAAGATACTAAACCTTAAACAAAGCTAAGGAGTTAATGATCCATTCATTCAGGACCATCAAGTGGTATCAAAGCTTGTAAAGCTTTGAATAGAAGATTCAGACAATTCAAACAAGTTCTATCTCTAAGTGCTAAGATGGAATCAGGAGCTACTACTTCCAAAATGGCAAAACTCCCTATTCTTAATCCAAAGGAATATGATTTATGGCTGATGAGGATAGAGCAGTACTTCTTCATGACTAATTACTCTCTTTGGGAGGTAATCATGAATGGCAACAAGGTGCTGAAAAAGAAGGTAGGAGAAACTGAGCAGGATTATGACCCTACTACTGCAGAAGAAAAACAGGATAGAAGGAATGAGACAAAAGCAAGAGGAACATTATTGATGGCACTCCCTAACAAATATCAACTTAAGTTCCATGCATATAAAGATGCAAAACTCCTCATGGAAGCTATTGAAAAGAGATATGGAGGCAATAAATAGTCAAAGAAAGTACATAAAACTCTACTCAAACAACAGTATGAAAACTTTGCTGCAACAAGTTTTGAAATAATTGATCAAATGTTTGATAGATTGAAAAAAATCATAAGCCAACTGGAGATTCAGGGAGAGGTTATTGCTCAGGAAGACATGAACTTGAAGTTGTTAAAAAGTCTTCCATCTAATTGGAAGACTCATGCCTTGATCTGGAGAAACAAAGTGGAGACTGAGACCATCAGTTTGGATGATCTCTATAATAATTTGAAGATTTTTGAATCTGAAATCAAGGGATCCACAAGCATAAATCAAAACTCACAAAATAGGGCTTTTGTGTCCTCTAACAGCATCAACTCTAATAGCAGCACTAATGAAGCAGACTCCACTGCTTATGAAATTAGTACTGCTACCACTCAAGGGAACTATATCAACTCTCTATCAGTTGATAACCTTAGTGATGCTATGATATGTGCTTTCCTAGTAAGTCAGCCTAACTCTCCTCAACTAGCAAGAGAGGATCTAGAACAAATTGATCCTGATGATTTAGAAGAGATGGATTTAAAGCAGAGCAAGAAGATTCATTAAGAGAACATGAAGGAAATTAGACATGAATAGTCAAAGAATTAGCTTTGATAGATCAAAGGTAGAATGCTTTAATTGTCACAAGAATGGTCACTTTGCTAGAGAGTGTAGGTTACCAAGGAATTAGGAGAACAAAGGAAGAGATAATGGTAGAGAGAATAGTAGAGACAATGGAAGAGAGACTACAAGAAAAGTAATCACTGTGGAAACTCCAACTGAGAATGCCTTGATTGCATAAGATGGAATTGGAGGATATGATTGGAGCTATCAAGCTAAAGAAGAACAACCTACAAACTTTGCACTGATGGCATATGCTTCTTCAGGAAGTTCTTCTAGCTCAGACTCTGAGGTAGACTCTTGTTCAAAAACATGTGTAAAAGCTTATGTTTCTCTTAAAGAACAATATGACAGTTTGAATTCTGATTACAATAAGTCTCAATTTAATTTACTATCTTATAAAGCAGGTTTAGAATCAGTAGAAACTAGACTAGCTCACTATAAGAAAAATGAGACTGTCTTTGAAGAGAACATAAATGTTTTGAAACTTGAGGTTAGACTAAGAGATAATGCCTTAGATGAATAAAACAGAAGTTAGACAAAAACAAAAAAGGAGAGAGATGAGCTAAAATAAACATTAGAGGAATTTCAAAACTCATCTAAATCTTTGAATAGTTTGTTAGAAAGTCAAGTTACTGATAAGTGTAAAACTGGACTAGGATACAATGCAGTCACTTCTACTACAGCTCAACCTGCAGTAGAAAAGTTTGTTAGTTCAACTGAGATGTTAGACAATCAGGAGAATAATAAAAGATATCATGTTGTGCCCCCACCACTTACAGGGAATTTCATTCCCTCCAAACCTGATATCATGTTTTTAGATGAAGTTATAGAGAGTGAACATCTGGATGTGATCACTGTTGTTACACCTAGTAATGCACAGAAAGATGAAATAGTTCATGAGTCTGTTAGTGTGATGCAGTAGAACCTAGAACTGTTAGAAAGAACAACCTTACTGCACCAATAATTGAGGAATGGAATTCAGATGATGAAAGTGAAGTAGATGTTATACCTAGAGTTATGAATAAAACTATGAGATCTAGCTATGATGAGATAAAATTTGTTAAGTCTGCTAGTGAAATAGTAGAAAAGGTAAGAACACCTAAACATAACAAACACATTCCTAGAGGGAACCAGAGAAATTGGAACAACCTTATGTCCCAAAGGCTAGGAAGTGATTTCAAAATGATTAATAAAGCTTGTTATGTTTGTGGTAGCTTTGAACATCTGCATTATGTGTATGACAAAAAGGTTGTAAAGCCAGTGTAGAACAGTGCAAGAAGGGTGAACCATAAGAATTTTGCAAATGAACTGACTCACCCTCACCCAAAAGTACATTTGTTCCACAAGCAGTATTAAATAGGACAGGCAAAATTAATATTGCTAGTGCAAATGTTAATATTGCTGGCATTTCTGTTAATACTGCTAACAGACCAGTTAATACTGATGGCTCAAAACCATCTGTGAATCATTCTGGACCAATGTCAAATGTTTTCAAAAAAGGATATTCATAGAAATCAAGGCCAATTAACAAATATTTTGCAAACAAAAATAGTATTTCAAATAAAACTGTTAATACTGTTAGGCCAAATAATAGTACTGCTAGGGATAGAGCAGTAATAAGTCAAAATAAGGGAAATAAGGCAAATGCTGTTAAGGCTTTAGCATGCTGGATTTGGAAGGCCAAAGACAGTAATGCATCAACTACATTCAAGAAATATTCCTACATTGATGCACGAGGTAGATCCAAGTCTATAATGGCTTGGATCCCCAAAAGAGCCCAACTCTCTTACTTTATGTGCAGAGCAACCCACAACAGCAGGAATACAAGAAAAAATAAGTATTTGACAGTGGTTGTTCAAGGCACATGACTGGGAACAGATGCTTTCTATCTGAGTATGAAGATCATGATGGTGGATTGGTTTGTTTTGGTGATGGAAAAGGTAGAATATCTGGTAAAGGTAAAATCAAATCAGGTACATTAGTTTTTGATGATGTGTACTTCTGTAAAGAGTTAAAGTATAACCTGTTTAGTGTGTCACAAATATGTGACAAAAAGAACAATGTTCTTTTTACTGACACTGAATGTCTAGTCTTATCTTCTGACTTTAAGCTACCTAATGAAAATCAAGTATTGCTAAGATTTCCAAGAAAGGACAACATTTATAGTGTTGACCTAAAGAGTGTTGTTCCCACTAAAGGTTTAACTTGTCTCTTTGCTAAAGCCACAATTGATGAATCCAATTTATGGCATAGGAGGCTTAGGCATATTAATTTCAAAAATATAAACAAGCTGGTTAGGGGAAACCTTGTAAGAGGCCTACCCTCAAATATTTTTGAAAATGATCATTCTTGTGTTGCTTGTCAGAAAGGAAAGCAACACAAAGCCTCCTATAAGGCCAAACTTGTGAACACAATCAGCATACCCTTACATATGCTTCATATGGATCTATTTGGCCCTACTAATGTAAGGAATTTAATGAGAAAGTCCTATTGCCTAGTTGTCACTGATGACTATAGTAGATTTTCTTGGGTATTCTTTTTGGCCACTAAGGATGAAACTAGTGGAATATTAAAGAACTTTATAACAGAAATAGAAAATCAACTAGACTCTAAGGTAAAAGTTATCAGAAGTGACAATGGAACTGAGTTTAAGAATAGTATAATGAATCAGTTATGTGAGGAAAAGGGTATTAAGAGGGAATTTAGTGTTGCTAGGACTCCTCAGCAGAATGGTGTTGCTAAGAGAAAGAATAGAACACTAATAGAGGCTGCAAGAACCATGCTAGTTGACTCTAGGTTGCCAATCACCTTTTGGGCTGAAGCAGTTAATACTGCTTGCTATGTGTTAAATAGGGTCTTAGTTACTAAGCCTCATAACAAGACACCTTATGAACTTATTCGTGGAAGACCTCCACTAATAGAGTTCATGAAACCCTTTGGGTGTCATGTTACCATCTTAAATACTAGGGATCATCTAGGCAAGTTTGATGGAAAAGCTAATGAGGGATATTTTGTTGGGTATTATGTGGTTAGTAAGGCAATTAGGGTATTCAATAAGAAGACCAGGATTGTAGAAGAGACCTTAAACATTAGATTTCTTAAGAATGCACCTAATGTGAAAGGAAATGGACCAGACTAGATATTTGATACTGATTCTTTGACAAAATCTATGAATTATGTGTCAGTTGTTGCAGGAAACCAACCTAATGATATTGCAGGAATTAGAGATAACTTTGTTGCAGGTCAAAATGATAAAATGAAAGAACCTGAACAATAATATATTCTAATACCTATCTGCACAATTGATCTATCAATCTCTCAAGGTCTTAAGGTCAATGAACAAGATGATGGATTTAAGCCTACAGAAGTACATGAAAATGAAGATATCAATGGAAAGAAGCCAACTGAAGTACATGACAACGAAGCTTTCAATAAAGGTGGAATGAATGATCAAGATACAAGAAGTGAGTTTGAAAGGCTACTCCAACAAGAAAAGCAGTCTAACAGTACTAATAATCTTAATACTGTTAGTACACCAGTTACTGCTGTTGGACCATCTTTTACTGCTAATGAACCATCATCACCAGTTAGTGCTGTTGGACCATTTTCTCCTTTCAAATATGTATTTGATCTACCAAGAGCTCAAAATGTGATTCCAATAGATGATTCTAGAATATTTGAAGGTGCATATGATGATGAAACTATGGGTGTAGAGGCTGATAACAATAACTTGAACACAACCATTCAAGTCATTCCTATTATGTAACATTTCTCAATTTTAGGTCATTTTATGACTCCTATTATTCGTCACTATTTATTTTGGTCCGATACGCGTTTACTTTTAAATTAACTTTTAAGCTAAATCGCGTAAACTAGAAATAATCATTTAATGTAAACGGTCATCAAATAAATTAAGGTTTACATCAACTAAGTAATATATAATTATTAAGAAGATAATTATTAACTTTGAGTATTTTATTTTTATCGGTCACGTAAAAGGTTTACGTTTCGCAATAAAATACATTTGGACACACCCCGGAAATACCTAGACTTACCCACTTTTAAACCTTAAACATAAAAATTAAATCAATTCTTGTGTTAATACCCACTAGGGCCGAATTATGGGTCCAAAACAACTAGAAAATCTACTAATGATTCCCTAAGTACTAGTACAAACCCTCTTTAATTAATGTTAGTCCTTAATGTTCCTAGATAACTCATTACACAATGGTTAATAACCATTTGGTCTCTTTTTCTTATCTATGCCGCGGCTAAACACAAAACACATACACAAATCATAGGATTTCCAATATCTTAGGTAAATCTTGTACCATGATCCTCTAATTAAGACATGTACTTAGTGGTTTAACAAAACAATGTGTTGCTAACTAGAAACCATAAAAACATCTAACCTAGGCCGATTTTGGTTGGGTTTGTGTGACTAGAAATGTGTAACTAAGTATTTGCCTATAAATACTTGTGCACATAAACCATTTTACACTCCTACAAAACACAAACACTCAAACAAGTAAACATATACCCTTTTTCTTTATGTCGAATCTTAAACCGCAACTAAACACACTCACTCACTCCATTCGAAACCAAAATAACACTGAGGGTTATCACACGAGGTCACAAGAAAGTTTACAAGCCAAGATTAGGTGTACGCTAAGCTTTGGAGCTTTGGTTTATTCGTTGGTCATATATTACACACGTGGGTTGTCTCATTTCTTGCGCACACTCGAAAACAAAGTCTTAGGACCTTTTGTAAGTCGAATTCGAACCCATATCACTCATGTTATACTTGTTTTTCTTGTTAGCTAGTCAATAGATCACGTATGTATATATATATGATGTGCTAGCATGAGAACACGCTTATTAAGTACAAACATGCATGTTATACGCAATGTTATCGCGTATAACAACTTATGTGGTGTAAATATACAAGGAAACACGTAACACGTAACCTATTAACAAGCAAGACTTTAAAAACCTTTCGTTTATATGAAAACGTGGACCTCGACGTGAACAATAACCTTATGCACAAAAATATAAGAAGACTATATGTAAACTTTCAAAGAAATCATAACGTCGTGACTAGGGAAGGAGTATACGACCTCTTTTAACGAATGCATGTGGTAAACTCTACATATATAGGAATTTTGTGAAGTGTTTTGGTACAAAGAACCCTAACAAGACCCTACATGGACCTTAATAAACCAAATGGACCCTATCGGGCCCAAGAGCCCATGTCCAAACCCAACAGGCCCAACATCCACGGGTTGAGGCCCGTGACTTATAAATATGCTCACATGAGCTTATCAAGGGCTTATATGGGACGTGAACAGTAGGAAAGAAATATATGTTTAAGAAAAGCTTAACGAACTACAAGCGGGCCCAATAAGACCAAACAGGCCCAACAAACCCAACTGTTAGGCCCATGAAATGGCAATAAGCTCTATGAGCTTATTAAGAGTTCTACAAGCTTATTGAAACTCACATAGACCCTAAGATACCCCAACTTGTGTTTAAAAACCAAACGAACCTATGTCGGGCTTATTAGCCCATTTTCGTGACCCACAAAGCCCATAAGCCACAAATAAGCTTTGATGGCTTATTTGTGAGCTTAAACAGCTTACAAGTCTTATAATAACCCTAGGGAAGTTAATGGACCTTAATGGGCCAAGCCAAACCCTTAAAAACATTTCGGGTTATGATTGATGGGCTAACGAGCCCAACAAACTCGAATAAGCTCAAATAAGCTCATCCGAGCTTATTTTTCATCCAAACAGTTTCTTATGAGCTTATATAAGTCAATTAAGAGCTTATGTACCTTTGAAATCCTAAATGGACCCTTTATTTGCTTAATGGGCTTTTAACGAGCTAATAAGCCTAATAAGCTTAAATAAGCTCATCCGAGCTTATTTATAAGCCAAAACAGTTGGCTTTGCTTATTGGAGCTTAATAAAACTTATGCCACTTGTTAGAACTTAATTGGACTTAAAATGTGATTTTTCAAGATTAAGGGACTAAAAGTGCAAACTTGTAAACTTGGGGGTTAAAACTGTCAAAACTGTTTTCTATAAACTTTAAGGGCTGTTTTGATATTTCAGAAACTTAAGGGGCTGTGTGAAATATACAAGGACTTAAAGTGTAATTATTGAAAAGTTGAAGGACCAAATGCGTACAAGTGAAAACTTAAGGGTTTAAAAATATAAAATAATATATTTTATAAACCCAGGGGCTTTTTTGTAATTATGGAAAAACCTAAGGGTTATTTTATAAATAAAAGTGAATTTAATAAACACTTGACATATCGGACGAATGATATTCGGATAATGTACCGGTTAACCTACGACTTAATAAATAGAAATATTTATTAGTAACGTTTATACGTAAACAAGATCATGTAAAATCATATACCCTCCCAAGAGCCATCAAGTGAATACAAATTCAATAAACATTTGCACCACACAAGTGATAACAGTATATATAAATTAGCAAATTATTATAGTTTATACATTGAGTCTTTAGCCTAAACTTGTAGACTAAGACTGGCCATATTTACTTTGGTATTTGCCAGTGTGATTCGTTTGCTATACTTGGATATATTACCATTTCCAAAGGACTATTTACTAAGGTGAGTTCATAGCCCCATGTTTTACAATTATTTAAATGATTTACATTGTTAGGGTGAGAACATGCTTCGTTTTACAAATTGGACGCCAGTGTACATTTTATACTATGATTACGTGTTTGCCTAAGTAGCGATAACCCACTGTGCCCTTTTATTATGAATTGTCAATTGCTAGATTGCGAGCGCGAATGTTATAAATAAATCTATTTGGGATTGACGTCCCCGTTTGGGTGAGTAGCGCTCACTGTGCTGGTCTGTCGGACAACAAACGTATACCATGTCAAATTTGGGATGTTGCGGGTTAGAACATCATTCAGGGGCATTTATTGGCAATTTATTGCATCCATATACGTCGAGCTTCGGTGTCATGAGCTTAGGAAACCGTAATTACTTTTTATGATGTTTGCATCTGTTGCTTAATCATACACTTGGAAATCTTGCCATCCTACAATTGATTTACATAAACCTATGAATTCACTAACTTTATGTTGACGTTTTAAGCATGTTTTCTCAGGTCAATAAGGCACGAGGTGCCAAGATACATTGGGGGATTTCTCTTTGGAAGAGTCAATACTAAAGATTTGGGGTGTATTACATTTTGGGATATTTGTTATAAACCAAAATCTTTACTTACATTGTCAAACAATTTGAAGCCATGGGCTTATGTAATAAACAAGTATTTGTTAAATCCAATGTATCTTTTTAACGACACGTTTAGTGGTCGTTGTCATATCTTATGCTATTGATCTAGGAAGTAACGCCCTCGGATATTCAACATTCTGCTGCAACCCAGATTTGGAGGTGTTACATATTCCCACAACCAGAATTCACAAGGATCATCCACTTGAGCTAATCATTGGTGATTTGCATTCAGCTCTACTTACCAGAAGACAATCACAGCAAAATCTACTAGAACATGCTCTAGTGAGTCATATAAACAAACAGAGGAGGACAAATCATAAGGACTATCAAAACTATTTGTTTGCATGTTTCCTCTCACAAAAGGAACCCAAAAAGGTTATTCAAGCCTTGGCAGATCCAAGCTGGGTAGAAGCAATACAGGATGAGCTTCTACAGTTTAAACTGCTAAATGTTTGGACATTAGTAGATTTACCCAAAGATAAGTGGGCAATTGGTACCAAATAGGTTTTTAGCAACAAGAAGGATGAAAGAGGAATAGTAGTGATGAATAAAGCTAGACTGGTTGCTCAGGGGCATACACAAGATGAAGGAATAGATTATGATGAAGTGTTTGCTCCAGTAGCAAGAATTAAAGCTATAAGATTATTTCTAGCTTATGCTTCCTTCAAGGATTTTGTAGTCTACCAAATGGATGTTAAGAGTGCTTTTCTATATGAAAAGATAGAAGAAGAGGTTTATGTTTGTCAGCCTCCTGGCTTTGAAGACCCTAACTTTCCAGACAAAGTCTATAAGGTAGAAAAGGCTCTCTATGGACTACATCAGGCACCAAGAGCATGGTATGAGACATTGTCATCTTATTTGCTGGACAATGGTTATCACAGGGGACAAATTGATAAGTCATTGTTCATTAAAAGACATGAAGATGATATATTACTTATACAGATTTATGTTGATGATATTATTTTTGGATCAACTAAGAAAGAGATGAGTGTTGAGTTTGAGAAGACAATGCACAGGAGATTTCAAATGAGTTATATGGGAGAACTTACCTTCTTCCTAGGACTACAGGTTAAACAGAAGGATAATGGAATCTTCATTAGACAAGACAAATATGTGGCTGAGATATTAATGAAGTTTGATTTTGCAACTATCAAGACAGCAAGCACACCTATAGAGCCTAATAAAACCTTACTCAAGGATGAAGAAGCTGATGATGTGGATGTTCATCTATACAGATTAATGATTGGTTTATTGATGTATTTGACAGCTTCCATACCTGACATTATGTTTGCAGTTTGTGCTTGTGCAAGGTTCCAAGTTACTCCAAAAGTTTCTCATCTTCATGCAGTAAAGAGGATCTTTAGATACTTAAAAGGTTAACCTAAATTGGGCCTTTGGTATCCTAAAGATTCACTATTTGACTTAGAAGCCTTTTCAGACAGTGATTATGGTGGTGCTAGTATTGACAGGAAATCCACAACAGGAGGTTGTCAATTTCTTGGCAAGAGACTGAATTTATGGCAATGTAAAAAGCAAACCATTGTTGCCAATTCCACTACTGAAGCAAAATATGTTGCTACTGCAAATTGCTGTGGACAAGTTTTGTGGATTCAAAACCAAATGCTTGACTATGGATTCGACTTCATGCATACTAAAATCAACATTGACAATGAAAGCATAATTACCATTGTCAAGAATCCAAAGCTTCATGGAAAAACCAAGCATATAGAAATCAAGCACCATTTTATCAAAGATTGTCATGAGAAAAAGCTCATTCAAACTATAAAGATTCATACAGATCAAAATGTTGGAGATCTTCTTACAAAGGGATTTGATGTTAGCAGGTTTAATTTCTTGGTTGCTAGCATTGGATTACTCAATCTTTGAAGATTAATGAGTTGGTGTTATGTTTTAGATAGATTTAAGAAGGTATTAATGTTGTATTATTAGTAGTTGTATAGTTAATACTGCTAGGCAGGTTTTAGTGCTGCTAGGCAAAACTTAGTACTGCCAGGCAAAAAGTTAAAGCTGCTTGTTAGTACTGCTGGGTGTACATTGGAGAAACAACTACTAAATTCTTAATCCTTGAAGCATTGTTTGAGGGGAGGAATTTATGATGGAATATTCCTTCAAGTGTTAGTTTCAAACCACATAACAAATGGTCATCAGTTCACCATGTCTCACAGACACCAAGAACTGGCTAGTCCAAAGCAAACGACTATTGGTAAAGACTTCTCAAATCCGTTAATAGTTGATAGTTTACTAAAAACTATATGGTTATCAATGCACCATGTTATTGCAATGAAGCATTGGCTATTCAAGGGCAAACGTCAAATGGTAAAGAATTATCAAATCCGTTGATGGCTGATAGTTTGCCAAAAACTATATCTTTTGTGCTACATTGTCTGATTTATGAGAAAAAGAATAGAGAGATATGGTGAGATTTAAAAACAAAAAGAGAGTTGTGTGATAAAAACAGAAAGAGTGTATTAGTGAGAAAAGAATCGAGAGATATACTTTTTGGTTAAATTTGGAAGTTAATGCTGCTGGGCATAAACTTACTGCTGCTAGTATTAGTTAATGCTGCCAGGCATAACTTACAGCTGTTGGGTTTTTATTAATGCTGCTAGACTTAGGTTAGTGCTGCTAGCTTAAGTTAATGCTATTGAGGGCGATTGTATAAATACTTCGATTCAGGGTTTCATTCGATTTCTTATTTACTTTTAAACATTCAAACGCTCTCTAAACATAAACCCTAACTCAATTTCATCTTTAATCATAAAACCCATCACAATGTCAACCCTAACTTTTGCTGAAACTCACAACATTGTCGCATTCTTAGAAAAATCTATTGAAAGCGAAGGATTTCATGAGATCATTGATTTTCTGAATGTTAATCCAATACCTTAGGCCTTAACCGTTAATCCCACTATCTACACTTCTTGCATTAAGCAATTTTAGACTACCGCTAAGGTCAAGACAGTTCGTGATGAAGTACAGATACAAGCCCTAGTTGATGGGAAGAAAGTGGTGATTACCGAAGTTGGTATTAGGCGGGCTCTTTGTTTAAAGGGTGATGAAGGAACATAGTGTCTACCCAATGCAACGATTTTTGCTGAATTACAAAGAATGGGGTATGAAAAACTCACTAAGAAGCTTACTTTTTACAAAGCTTACTTTTCTCCTCAGTGGAAGTTCTTAGTACACACAATTCTACAATGCATTAGTGCTAAGACTACTAGTTGGAATGAGTTTAGTATCACAATGGCCTCAGCTATTATCTATCTTGCTACTAACAAACCATTTAACTTTTCTAAGTATATATTTGATCACATGGTGAAGCACTTGGAAGGAGGAGTGACATACTTGATGTAGCTTAGGTTTGTACAAGTATTCATTAACAAACAGGTGGATAGTTTGTCTAATCACAAGGAGATTTATGCTATACCCTCTCACTCTAAGAAGATTTTTGCCAATATGAGGATGAAGGGGAATAAGTTTTCTGGCAGGGTTACACCATTGTTTCCTACCATGCTGGTTCAGGCTCAAGAAGTAGAAGAGGAAGGTTCTGCAGACCCTGTTGATCCTATTGAGTCACTACCATCCACCTCACAATCACAACCAAGGCAGGAATCTAGGAAGTCTAAAAAGAAGACCACAAAGGTTTCTCACCCTAGTGGTTCCCCTAATGCAATGGAGGATGAACCTGTTACTCACTTTTCTAGTGATCCATAACTTAATGGTGAGGATAGAATTAACCTTACTGAATTGATGAAGATGTGTACCAAACTCTCTGATAGAGTTCTTGCATTAGAGACTGAAAAGGCAAGTCAAGCTTTGGAGATATCAAGTTTAAAGAAATATGTAAAGAGGCTTAAGAAGAAGGTAATCAAGAGAACTCATAAGCTAAAGAGATTGTACAAGATTGGTACAACTAGAAGAGTACAGTCCTCTGATGATGAAGTTTTGGGTGCTAAGGAGGATGCATCCAAACAGGGGAGGATTCATGAGGCTATGGATGATGAGATTGAAGCCACTCAGGAAAATGATAGCATAATGTTTGATACAACTGTTCTTGATAGTGAAGAAGTAGTTACTACTGTTGAGAATGAGGTTAGTGCTGCTCCTTCTATTCCTACTGTTAGTACTGATATTGAAGTTAGTACTGCTCCAGTTAGTGTTGCTCCAGTTATCACCTCAATTCAAACTGCTTCTACCATTGTGTCAACTATCACTCCTGAAGAGGTTGAGCTTGCTCAAGAAATCACTTTAGCTTAAGCACTTGCCACTCTAAGGAGTATAAAATCACCAAAGGTTAAAGATGTTGTTGTTGAAAAATCAAATGTACCAGTCAGTGCTGCCACTATCACTACAGTGGATGATACTACAACCACATAAGCTGTTGTCTCACCTACTACAGCTACTACTGAAGCAGCTAGAACTTTTGATTCAAGACCCAAGGCAAAAGGGGTTGTTATTCAGGAGCCAAGTAAGTTTTCATCAAAAGTATCAGCTTCACAGTCTTTACAGGTTCCACAGGCTAAAGATATACACCACATAACAACACGATCAGCTATACTAGGTCACCTGCTAGAATAACTTATTCCCTTAAGTGATTGGCAAAGATAGGTTAATATTTGTGATCTTATTACTCTAGATATAGAAATTGCAGATATGGAGAGCCATCCCGGCATCTAGCTAGCTATATATTTTGAAATCCTAGTTCCAGTTGAATGATGGGTCGCATACTTAAGCATGTAAACAAGTATGAATTGATAAACATAAATAACAACCAATGATAAATTAAGTAGTCGATATAAATAAACCAAACATTTAAATCTTCATAATCATGGCTAATACCCAAGGGTATTAGCCCTTAACCATTGTAATTAATACAAGAATAATCAATCAACCAAGGTAAACTAACCGACTTGAACGAACAATACCAACAATCAAATGATTATAAGATTATAAGTAATTACACGGTGTTTCCTATGTGTTAGGATATCATTTCATCACCATAAAACACAAAATAAGATAAAAATCTTAGAGTGAGAAAGTAAAAAAAAGAAAAATAGTTGATTACTAAAAGAGAAAAAATGAGAACCAACACCCTTCACCTTGTGTGGTGAAGGGTATTTATAGTACAAGGAGTGTTTTAACCCTACTTAGGTCGTTGGGCTTTTCCTTTGGGCCAAACCTATTACACATGGGCTTTAAGCCCGACAAATAGGCCCAATTAGCTTAAGTGAATTCCCGTAAACTATGTTTTCCTATACAAGGCTAGGAAATATATAATGACCATCACTTTACATAAAAACACGGCTAACAATCTCCCCATAAGGGGTGGTCATTATACTAATGGCTTCATATCTTGTGACGTCTTGAATCTTGGAGCCTTGTGCTCTTAGGAATTCTTTTGAAGTTCCTCTTGCATGCTTGTGATCTTGGATCTTGATCTTTGACTTGATATCTTTTAACTTAATCTTGATATCTTGGTCTTTAGCCTTGATTTGTCTTGACACTGAGATCTCTAAATCTTTATCCTTGAATCTTTATGCTGACTTACGATCTTGTGTCTCCACACTTATGCTTAAGGTCTTTAAAGCTTGCTAGCAATCTCCCTCAATATTTCATTTGACTCGATTATTTGTTATTGCTTGGTAATCTTGACGGTAACTCTCTTTTGATGAAGTGCTTGTATATCAGAGATTACGGAAGGCTTTAATCACATGTACTTAAGTTTTCGTCATGTATTTATCTTTGTCGATTGAGCATGAGGTGGTGAATCTTAAATCAGCTGGAATGAGGTTGAAACGCCATCTCTTATACTTGAAAATTTATGTTAGTGATAAACAACAGATATAGACGAATATGGCTTTGTCATTCGTCTTAAGTTCGGTTACATTAACCTCTGGTTCTGTGAGGACCGTTTTATAGTATAAATAATGTACCTGTGATCAGGTAGGCTCAATTTAGAAGAACTACCTTGATAGGGTTTCCAGCTCAAAGTGTTGGATCCTCTAATGAAGATGCATTATATTCACCGTACTTACTTGTTCTCATTATGGGAACGTCTCAAAGCAGACAACACGATAAGAGTGAATCAGATAGTTACTATCTCTCTGATTGAGTCGTCAATTCATATACTGGACCAAAATCGATATCCAGTTGACACAAGCTTGATTCATTTAGAATCTCGTAAGTCACCTACCGCAGAGCTGTTTAATGTTGACTCTGGAAGGATTTCCATCGTCACTATGAATACTAAAGAGTATCACTCTGATGATCTGGTAATTATTACAAGGATAATGCATAGGATTCTTGATAACAGCTTATGAACCTGATGATGTTCAACGAGTGATTTTCATGGAAAGTTTCCTAATGAGACTTTTGATTGATCTCGATGGCTCTAAACTCTATAAGTGCACGTTTGTTATTTGGTGATCGAAGGCTAGAGTGGACTGCCACCTTTATAATATCTACGATCTCCGAATTAGAAAGTCGATAGAAGCGTATTGTACTCCGTGAGAAATGAAAAAAACTTCTTTTGAGAGAAGCCTGAGTAGCTGGGATGGGTTGTGCATTGCATCACAGGGTCCATGATGACTTGTCTTCAATACTAGAATCATCTTTGTGATTATCGATAAATTAAGCATTGACCTGGTTTCTGCCTAAGGTTGTATGGAGGGCTTCTTTCTTTACACCCTTTATCCTTACAATTCTTTTTCAATCTTTAAGCCCTTCAATGTTATTCCAGCGCGTCCTCATTATCACCATATTAGGTTTTTTCTGGTGATAACTCAGGCCTTGGATAACATTCCTCCCGATCTCACTTTACTCCTTTTTTCAATCATACCTAGGACTTCTACTCTATCTAATGAAGTGTTCCTGGGTAGATCCCTCCGGTTCTGGCTGGATCATGAAACAAAGATACCTAACCTTAACCGCCTTATAACACCGTAAGAAACAACAGTTGGTCGGTCTTTGGTATATCCAGTAGCCATAAAACCATTAAAAATCAATCAACGTGTTCGAGAAATCATTTATAACACATTGAGAGTTTTCTATATTCACCAAAAAGCTCCCCCTACACATATGCATCATATTATGAAAGAGTTTTGCACATGCGAGGTTGGGAACGCAGTTATAATCAAGAGATCTTATCCTTTATTAAGCCGTATTGATCACATTTTAATCATTATCCCCCCCCCCTCAAAAATTGCATATGTGGTGATAATTTTTGACAAATTAGTGAATTAAAAACAAGTTAATGTCCGAAATTCACATGAGTCTACCTAAGTCTTAGGGAGAACAGGAACGCATGCCGAATGAACTAATTATTACAATACTCCCCCTCAATAATATAATAGAGTGAAACTTTGGAGTGGGAGTTTGTTGAGCACACAATTTTGAAAGAATTTGAAATTTCTTGTTGATGAAAAATATCTTGAAAACTTATGCTCAACTGGAAAATGATTTTGTATTTGTCTAATTAATTATCATTTCCTGAGTGCTTCTCTTGAGCATACATAAACTTAGAATGTTTGTATGACGATGCTCAAGACCGATAAGGTATGAACTTCTCGTTGTTTAGGATAAATGTACATAAATGAACATTTTCCTTTCTTTGGGGACCGAGTCCTAAGCTGACATTTACTTAGAAGTCGTAGAAAAAAGGTTTGAAAAGACATGTTTTGAAAGCATTTGAAACTCTCGCTCGAACTTCATTTAATCACCTATGTTAATATTAATTAACATTTCTAGGTGCGAAAATGTTATCGATTGTCGAGAGACATGTCGGAGAAGAATATTTTTGGTATTTTTGAAATTTTTTTATTTTATATTTTGCTTTTATAGGTTTTATAGGTTTTTTTAGATATTTTGTTTTTCTGATAAAATATATACAAAGATATTACCGAGATTTTGCAAGACGTTCAAGTTCCTGAGGAGACAAGTTGTGCATACCAAGGCGACAAACCAAATAGATGAAGCGATCCACTGGAAGAGCTTTGGTGAAGAGGTTGGCAAGTTGGTAATCCGTCTTGACAAAATACAGTTCAATCGTACCCTTTTCCACGTGTTCCTTTATGAAATGGTAGCGGACAGCGATGTGTTTGGTTCTCGAGTGTTGGACCGGGTTGCATGATATGGCTATGGCTGATTTCAAATCACAATAGATTGGAATCTTGTTGAAGTGAAAGCCATAATCCATTAACTGTGTCCGCATCCAAAGGACTTGGGCACAATAAGCAGATAGAGACACATATTATACTTTCGCGGTTGACAGCGCCGTATAGTCTTATTTCTTCGAGAACCAGCTAACCAGCTTTTCTCCTAAGAATTGAGCTCCACCGGAAGTACTCTTGAAGGTGTCTTTACATCCCGCATAATCAGCATCTAAGAATCTGGTAAGTTTAAAACCAGAGTCCTTCATGTACCAGAGTCCCATATTAACGGTTCCCCGGAGGTAGCGAAAGATCCTTTTAACTTCTTTGAGGTGCTTCTCGGTTGGCTTAGCCTGGTACCGAGCACATAAACAAGTAACATGTACAATGTCCGGTCTGCTTGATGTAAGATACATTAGTACACCAATCATGCTTCGATATTTTGTTGCATCGACTAGAGTTCCATTCTGATCCAGGTCAAGATTGTCTTTGTTATCCCAATACTTAACCCATTTCACAACCAATAAGCAATAAGAAATAAGCAATAAGCTAGAAATGTAGAGAGATAAATGGAAGATTTATTAGAGACAAAAAGTAGAGAGTGGAAGATTACACACACACAAGTGTAAGAAATGGTAACCAACACCCTCTCCATGTGTGGAGAGGGTCCTATTTATACCCCTTGCCTACATATGGCATATAGGCTTTCTATCTTGGGCCGGGCTAGGCTTATCTTGGGATTTGAGCCCTAAACATAGACAATATTATATTACAATCCAAGCCTATTTAACCCGACTAGCCTATTACTTAACAAGACTAATTGCGAATAATAAGACTGATAACATTCTTGTTCGACTTATATAAAATTAAGGCTAACAATCTCCCCCAATGTTGAGGTCTCTTACTTCAAACTCCTCCACTATTGAGGTCTTCTTTAAGTTCTTCTTTTAAGGATGTGAAGGACTTGATCTTTGACATTCTTGTACGACCGATAACATTCTTGTAGGAGGTTGCCTTGTTTTATCATTGTCTCCTCTGATGTTGAAGATATGATGTTTAAGCTTTGCCTTTGTTGGGAATTAAACACTTCAGAGTTAGTACTGTTAAGCTAAGAGTTAGTACTACCAAGCCAACAGTTAGTACTGTTAGAAGAAAATAGTTAGCACTGCTCAAGATTACAACTGTCAGTACTAAACTAGTTAGTTAGTACTGCTAGAGTAAGTTAGTACTGTTAGTACTAACTTAAGGCTGTTGAAGAACTTAGTACTGCTAGTGTATAAGTTAGTGCTGCTAATGGAAGATTAATGCTGCTGAAGAGTTAAAGTTGCTGCAAAGATAAGAGTGATTCAAGTCAAAGCTGTTGAAGAGACTACAGCTGTGTGAAGAGATAAGTATGAGTTATTTTTGGAAAAGATTATTGATTGATAGAAAAGATCTTGTATATCATTTAGTATGGTAAGTTAGTAATTGTAGTTTGACTATGACTCCTTGTGTCTATAAAAGGAGATCATAAGTCATAGAGAAAGATAGACAATCATAATACTTCTCATACACATCTCTTAGATTCATAGCTTCAAGGTTGTAAACCCTAGTACTAAGATAGAGTACTCGTATTATTATCATTAATAATATTGAAGCTTGTTGGTTATATTGTTCTTCCTACTACATCATTATTACTGTTTCATTGGTATTCTTCTTAGTGGTATAAACTAGATTTCGCATAGTTTATATCATATACACAAAGCTTCACACTTAGTACCTTTAGATTTATCCAAGGATACTAAACCTTATATCTAACTAAGGAGTTAAAGATCTATTTAATTAGGATCTACAAGTGGTATCAGAGCGGGTTAAAGCTTTGATCTAGAAGAAACTATCAAGAAGAATCCCTTACTCACAAGGAAGAGATGGCTCCTATGGCTATTTAACACTCTGAGGTAAAAACTTATTCAAAAACATGTCTGAAAAACCATGAAACTCTTAAAACTCAGTATGATAAGTTGAGAATAGAGTTTAATAAGTCTGAATCTGATTTAGATAACTATAAAAGAGGTTTAGCTTCTGTGGAAGAACGACTAGTCTTCTACAAGAAAAATGAGGGTATGCTTTGTGATCAAATTGCTGTTCTAAAAAATGATGCCTCATTCAATGAAGTAGATATTATTGCTCTTAAGTCTTATATAGAGAAACTTAAGAAAGAAAAAGAGGATAATCTGCTTAAAATTAACAACTATGATAATGCCACTAAGAGTTTGGATAAAGTGATAGGAAGTCAACTAGTAGATAACAATAAAAAGGGTTTGGGGTACAATGCTGTTCCACCTCCACCTACATGTTTATTTGCACCTCCTATCATTGATTTGTCTCACTCTGGCATTGAGAAGTTTAAAGAGCCAGAGTTTGAAGGTTATGGACCTAAGGCTAGTAAGAATGTTAATACTGGTGCTCCAATTATTGAAGATTAGGAATCAGACAGTGATGATGAAGATGATAAGCCTAAGCCTAAGGTTGTGAAGAAAATAGTTGAGTCCAAAACTGTTAAACAAGATGTGGTGTCAGATGGTAAGTTAAAGAAGAAAACTGTTTTTCCTACTGCTGCCAAGATAGAGGTTGTTAAACCTAAACAACAAGAAAAACCAGTTAGGAAACCAGTGAAGTATGCTGAGATGTACAGATCACAAAAACCTAGAGGGAATCAAAGAAATTGGAATAATCAGAAGTCCCATCAACTAGGGAGTGATTTTGTGATGAACAATAAAGCTTGTTTTGCTTTTGGAAGCTTTAACCATCTGATAAAAGATTGTAAAAGGAAGGTACAAAAACCTATATGGAACAATGCTAGAAGGGTAAATCATCATAATTCTCATAGAATGTCTTACCCTCATCCAAAAAGAAACTTTGTTCCAAAAGCAGTCTTAATGAAAACTAGGATGAGACCAGTTAATGCTGCTAAGCCAAAGGCTGCATATAATGCTGTCAAGAGGAATATGTTTAATGCTGTTAAAGCATCAACATGTTGGGTCTGGATGCCAAAGAACAGAGTGGTAGATCATGTATCCAAAAACATCAGTGCATCAGTTACTTTGAAAAGATTGGATTACATTGATGCACAAGGAAGATTCAAGTCTGTGATGGCTTGGGTTCCCATAAGAAGATGATTTGGAGGATCCTTCCAAACAGGGGAGGATATGAAAAATGCTCATATTAATGAAGATCACTTTTGTTCAGATGGATGCACAGGCTCAGGGGAGGCAAGAGTGCAGCAAAGAAAAAGAAGAATCCAGAGAAGAGTGCAGCAAAAGCAGAAAGACCAAGAAGATGAAGTGTTTGGAAGAATCCTCTCAGCAAAGAAAATGAAGGTTTAATTCAAGAAACTTGATGATTTGGAGGTAAATCACAAGTTTAGGGGAGGATTGTTGGGAATTAAACACTTCAGAGTTAGTACTGCTAAGCTAAGAGTTAGTACTGCCAAGCCAACAGTTAGTACTGTTAGAAGAAAATAGTTAGTACTGCTCAAGATTACAACTGTCAGTACTAAACTAGTCAGTTAGTACTGCTAGAGTAAGTTAGTACTGTCAGTACTAACTTAAGGCTGTTGAAGAACTTAGTACTGCTAGTGTATAAGTTAGTGCTGCTGATGGAAGATTAATGCTGCTGAAGAGTTAAAGCTGCTGCAAAGATAAGAGTGATTTAAGTCAAAGCTGTTGAAGAGACTACAACTGTGTGAAGAGATAAGTATAAGTTATTTTAGGAAAAGATTATTGATTGATAGAAAAGATCTTGTATATCTTTTAGTATGGTAAGTTAGTAATTGTAGTTTGACTATGACTCCTTGTGTCTATAAAAGGAGATCATAAGTCATAGAGAAAGATAGACAATCACAATACTTCTCATACACATCTCTTAGATTCATAGCTTCAAGGTTGTAAACCCTAGTACTAAGATATAGTACTCGTATTATTATCATTAATAATATTAAAGCTTGTTGGTTATATTGTTCTTCCTACTACATCATTATTACTATTTCATTGGAATTCTTCTTAGTGGTATAAACTAGATTCCGCATAGTTTATATCATATACACAAAGCTTCATACTTAGTACCTTTGGATTTATCCAAGGATACTAAACCTTATATCTAACTAAGTAGTTAAAGATCTATTCAATTGGGATCTACAGCCTTGTTTATCTTGGTCTTAGTCTTTGCTTGTTTGTAATGGCTTTGTTCCTTTATGCTTCTGTGATCTTGATCTTGAGCCTTTATCTTTTGACTTTGAGTTCTTGGGATCTTTATCTTGCATCATCTCCTTGACTTGAATCATCTTGATTTGACTTTCTTAATCAACTTGTGCTCTTGACTGACATACTCATACTTGTTGCATTCTTATTTGACTTATATTATCATAAGGCTAACAATCTCCCTAAAATGTGATTCTTGATTTAACTTTGAAGATCTTTGAGGAAGTTTAGGATCAACAATCTTGAAGCTAAATGATTGACTTTTAGAGCTCGAGTATGAGTATGTGGTAATGAATCCGACTTTGCTAGAATGAGGCTGCAACACCGTCGTTTGTACTTGAATTTAAATATTAGTGATAAACAACAGATATAGACGAATATGGATTTGTCATTCGTCAAGATTCGGTTGCATTAACCTCCGGTTCTATGAGGACCGTTTTACAGTATAAATATTGTACCTGTGATCAGGTAGGTTCAATTTAGAAGAACCTCCTTGACAGGGTTTCCAGCTCAAAGTGCTAGATCCTCTAACGCGTATGCATTAGATTCACCGTACTTGCTTGTTCTCAATACCGGAATGTCTTAAAGCAGACAACATGATATGAGTGAATTAGATAGTTACTAACTTTCTGATTAAACTGTCAATTCATTTTACTGGAACAAGTTTGATTCACATAGAATCACACCATCATTTCTTTCCAGTTGACATAAGTTTGATTCATATAGAATCTCGCAAGTCACCTACCAAGAGCTTGTTTGATGTTGGCTCAAGCAGGATTTCCATCTTCACGATGAATACTTAAGTATCACTCGGATGTTCTGGCAAGATCTCAAGGATAATGCGTAGGACTCTTTGTTACAACTTGTGAACTTTATGGTGTTCAACAAGTGTATTTTGACATTGTGTCCTAAATTAATTTTTTTTATAATTTTGATCTTTCTTCTGTGGCTCTAGTCTCAGTTAGTGCACTTATGGTTATAAGTAAATCAGAGGCTGGAGTCAGACGTGCCACCTATTCAATATCAACAATCTTCATAGTGAGTATGTCAATTGATAATGCATGTATCATCCGTGACAAATAGAGACAAGTTTCTATTTGAAGAGAAACCCGAAAGGCAGGGAATGGGTGTGCCTAACATCGACTGGGTCCATGATAGGGCCTTATCCTCAATCTATCAACAAACAATCATCTTTGTGATTTTGATAGATTATGTATTGACCCAGTTTTTGCCTAAGTTGTGTGGAAGGGCGCTTTTTTTTACCCCAATATCCATAGACAATTCTTTTTGAAATTCTTCAACCCCTTCAATGCTTACCAAGACTTCATTACTAACACCTTTGTTTTGGTGAATGTTCTAGTGTGCTTAGCTTAATCTTATAGGCGATTCTTCCCCTAATTTCATTCTTCGTCCTAACCATACCAAGGAACTTGCTGGTATTTTTTAAACTATGGATTATCTTTGGGTAGATCACCTATCCAGTTTTGGTTGGAATCAAAGGACTTATACCTAGGACCTTAACCACCTAAAGACTTCATCGGATGTTCATGAGATTAATTGGTTGTTGGGTAACTATGATGCGAACCATAAAACCCTTGATATAGACATTGTTGAAATACCTCTCAACTCGCCCCTACACATGTGCTCCGAGATTCGAAATTGTTTTAGCACATAAAGGAAAGAGTTGCACTAGAGTCTTAAAAGAAATCATAATCTTCTATAATATATTTTTAAATCACATTTATCCTCCCCCTTATTTTAAATAATAAACATTAGTATTTGAAATACCAATTGATTAAAATTTATGACATGAAAAATTCCATGGGGAGAAAAATTATACCATGATAATGCGCATGCATTCATTTTCCTGAATGCGTCCCCCTTCAACAATCTATGGTAGGATACCAAGATTTATTAAAACATGACATTGGAATGAAAAAATTGATATGACACCAACAAAAGTTAAAGACGGAAGAAGAGATGCCTTAGTAAACAATGTATCACATTATTATTTTGACATTAATAATTTTCCACATACGTACTTTTCACTAATTGCTTTTGGATACAATAAAATTACCATTTATGAGAAGTACCCATCACATTAAAAGGTTTTGTTTTCAAAGAAGCTCCCCCTCAAAAATTATTCATATAAAATGACATTCTTCCGTACCACAATTTATAAACTTTTATTCGAGAAGGGAATGTTAAGCATACAATTATAATATAAATAACACTTTTATATGGACAAATACCACAAAATATATGTCTAAGGACAATTTGATCATTGAAAGTTCTAAATGCACCATTGTATCACAGTAGGTCTTAAACAACATGGCTAGCAGACTTCTCTTCTATTGTACCGATACGCGTGACTGAAGCGTACACATCCCCTATTACATCGGGTCTGATTATGCACAAATTTTACAAAGTCATACAATAGAAAATTTAGAATGACATGTTTTGAAAGCATTTTGCAACTCTTGGCGAACGTTCTTTACACGCCCATGGTCGAGTTAAATCAACATATCTAGGTACGTTTTTAAAAAAATTTCTTCAATTCCAAGAGACATATCGAGAAGATTCTTTTTGGTATTTTTGAAATATTTTGATTTTATATTTTGTTTTTCTAGATTTTATATTTTTGTATTTTCTTTTTGTTGGTTTAATATTTTTGTATTTTCTTTTTTCAAAAATATTTATAAATCAAAATAAAGGGAAAAATAAAAAATATTTACACATCGAAGTTTCCATCAGCAGTGACAGTTGTTGCTAGAGTTAAAGTAGATGAAGTTGAATCTGGTTGTTGTTGACGTTTATCGGATGCATCTACAGCAGTAACAGTGGAAGACTTTGAAACAACTTGATTTACTCTATTGAAGTATTCGTCAAACAAATAACCGAATAGACTTTCCAATTATATCATTAAAGTCATGAGTATCATATTTGCTGAAGGAACTTTTTTTTATGTTGTGGTACGAGGCTTGAACCTTTTTGTTCAAACATCATCTTTGACATTTAGGATCGAGGCTTAAACTGATGTGTTCAAACGTCATCTTTGACATTTAGGATCGAGGCTTGAACTGATGTGTTCAAACGTCATTTGACATTGAGGTTCGATGCTTGATCTGTTGTGATCAAACGTCATTTGACATTAAGGTTCGAGGCTTGATCTGTTGTAACCAAACATCATTTGACATTGAGGACCGAGGCTTGAACTGCTGTGTCTAAACGTCATTTTTCTGTATCATCATCTGTGAATCCACTTTGACAATGGTTTCTGAGATATCAGCTTTTTCAGCAACCACACTCTAAGATTTTCCTTGTTGACATTAGATAACGTACCTGCACTTAAGTCAAAACTTTGTTCCTTCTGAACATTGATTGATGTACCTGTACTTAAATCCAGAGTTTGTTTGCTTTTAAGTATATTAGGGATATCTACATTTGAACCATATGGAGGTTCACTGTCAACCTTGCTTGTGCAAGAGTTAAATAACTTTCCTGTAGGAATCCACCTAAGACCAACATATTTGAAAATTCTACCCGTGGGTTTCCACTTAAGATCAGATCTATGAGATGTTTTCTCATACACAACGGAAGTCTTATTAGGAGAAACCCTATGTCCTTTAAAGATCTGCCTACCAGGTTTCTGAGTATGACTTTTTTGATCTACGAGTTTGTTACTGTTTCTGGTCTTATGGGATTGAGTATTTGCACGTGAATTCACTTCCTTTAGGATTTTTGTTATGCACGCATCATGATTTGTATTAAAGACACATTTATAACATGTAGAACAAACAAAGTTTTTGGAATCTGAAAAAGAACTAGAACTCTTAGATTGATCTGCTTTGGGCACATCCGTTATTGTTACGCAACTACTCTTAGATACAAGAAAACTCCTAGGTGTTTGATTGTTACTCCTAGGTTTTGGTTTGCTATCATCAGCAGTGCTTTAAAATCTAGCAGAAGGCATCACACTAGTTTTTGAGTTCCTATCTCTTTCTTGTGTGTGACTCCCAAGCTACTACTTGACTAGATCGAATTACTTAGCTTGTATAAGATTTAGTTATGCTAGATAAATCTACCACAACTATAGTAGAAACTGTGTTTGAGTGTATTAAAGACTATGCGAAAACTAGTCTTTAATGTTAAGAAGAATGTTTGAATGAAACCGTAAAACTGTGAACAACAAGTTTAACAAAACAAGCTCCAATATTATTAATAATAATACGAATACTCTTACAGTATTAGGATTACAAGAACCTTGAAGCTATATGACACTTGAGTACGTAATCTAAAATCATAATTAACACTATGCCCAGGAACTCCTTTTATACACCAAGGAGTCCTTATGGGCTTATAACAACTTGCTTAATTATCTATTTAGTTCTAGATCTAGATCTAGCTTTACATGTATTCTATTCTAGAACTGACATATTCCTATACAGATTAGCCCCATGTGATAACCCATTGTGAGCATATGATCAGCCACTAAGTCAATACTAACCTCATGCTCTGTACACCACCAAGCAGCCGGTGTAATTAACAACCACTAGCAAAACTAAGTCTTCATCACTAAGTAGTCTTCAGTCTTTAGCATAGTCTTAAGTTATACTAGTAGTACTAACTTGTTCTATAGCATTACTAGTTTACAACGCTTAGATACTATGTTTCCTTCAGCAGTCTTAGTTAGTACTACAGTACTAACTTACACTGGCCCGTACTATCTCTTTGGCTTGGCTCTTGTACTAAGTGTGTAGACATTTAATTCCCAACAATCCTCCCCTAAACTTGTGATTTACCCTCAAATCCTAAGTTTCTATTGTATTAAATCTTTTAGTCTTCTTCTACTGAGGATATTTTCAAACACACTGTCTTCATTCTTCAACCTTAGTGACTGATAACTTGCAGAAGTGAAGTTCAATGCCTAGTACTTTTTCTTCAGCTCTCTAATTGCAAGGTTTAGCATTTTCTCTATTCATTCCTTCTGCAGAGGATATCTCTTTTCTACCAAGCTTGTTAATCTCCATTGGTCTATCACTCATAATAGAGAGTGAACTTCACATTTTCTCATGCTGTTTCCATCTTTCCCAATTTCACAATCTGGTTGATTCAATCCATATGTATCTTTATCATCTGGGATCAATATCATCTCAGATCTCATTAAGCAATAAATCATGTCCTTTAAGAGGATGATCTTGAAACCTTTCCTGAACCAATCTGTTTAGTTCACTCAAGTCTTGCCTGTCAAGTCTTCTTAGGAAGGCTTGTGTGTCTCCATGATAGCTTGTACTTCCATCACCTCTGGTTAATTTATATACTTCCATGTTTTTAGCTTCCATCTGTCCTAACAATAGATATTCCTAATCAACTATAGGGTATTTGGCAGACAATATCTCTGGACACACTGTTTCTTCCATCCATCTCTGAGCATTTTTAACCACAATCTCAACTCTACCTTCTCTTGTTCATAGTCTACATCTTTATCATGCTTTTGCCTTTTAGAGCTTACTACATTCTGATTTTTGCTTGTTCTTTTCCTAGAAATTGTTTTCCTTCTTCTGCCAGTCTTGCCAACATCCTTCTTTTCATCAACAGGTTCTTTTTCAATTCTACTTCATGCTGCTGTCTTGTCATCTTCCTTCTTTTTATCAACAATCTTTATCTCAGAACCCATAGGTACAAAGGATTGAATTTGATCCCATACCTTTTTTTCTATAAAGGTCTAATATCCGCATTATTATTCTTTGGAATTGTCTTAGCTTGAATAATCTTGATTAATAAATAACTTATCACGATCTTCCTTGCTTCGAGCTTATTAAAGACTGGTCTTTCTTAAGAGCATGATACTGCTGATACATTTTGGATCACTCCTAGCAATGGTTCCTCCCTGTTTGAGTAGGTTCAGCTGAAACTTATTGTCTTTCATCAAATTGTTTTTGTATTTCTAGTGCAGCTTCAAAATTGATTCTTTCTTGTTCTTGCTATGCAATTGCTCTTGCCTGTTCTTCTTCTTGAACTTTCTTGGCTAACTCCTCATTAATACTCAACTGCACTTGAACCATTTTCTTGATTTGCGTTGGTGGCTTAGTTTCTTGCATAATTGCTTTGCCTTTATCCTTCCTCTTTTCAACACTCCTTCTTATGTACACTAAGCTTCTGCAGCTCATGTCGCTAATCCTCATGACTCGGCAGTAAGTACTATCGTATTGACCGCGAGTACTAACTAGTATATTGGCAGTGCTAACTTCCTTTTCACCCTTTGCACCACTTTCAATATCTTCTACAAGCTCAGTATCAAAACTAGTCCTCACCTGAACTTCTTTATCCTCTTAAAACCATGAAGTGCCTTCATCTTGTAGCATGGAAATAGTAGGATCTGTATCTTTCTGGGCTATCTTCCTCCCCTATTTGGAAGGATCTTTTACAACATCTTCATCTTTTGAGAGGATAATCCTTGATCTTCTCCTAGCTTGAGTGGATTTGAGCTTGGTCTCTAACCTCTTCACCCTCTTAACAAGTTTGGTATAGGTAATACCATATACCTTCTTGGTTTCTTTCAAGTGTCATCCTCTATTAAAGAATCCATCTGTAGACAATATTTAATAACATAAATTCCATCCATTTCAATTAAGTTGCATACTACCCTCATTTGCCTTGGTCAAGGGCATTCGGTTAGAATCTGCATTAGGGTTGCTATATAAGTGTGTACTATATCGCGAATCAGTGTCCATAGGTTGTGGTGAAGGTGATGGTTGATGAGTTTGAGGAGACATGGATGGTGAAGATGAGATTATGGATGGAGAGGTAGAAGGTTCTGCATCCTGAGGTTGAACCAACATAGTATCAAATAAGGGAGTGACTACCCCAGAGTATCCCTTTGTAGCTCTCCTCATATTGTTGAATAGTTTGTGTGTAAGTGTAGGAGTGGTGTAGGTTCTGACATGTGGGAAAAGTAGTCTTTGTTGTTTGTTCAGGACAATTTGGATAAACCTGGGATACATGAGAAATTTATGTGTGTTGTCCACATTCTTGACCATGGCATTAAAGATATAATGTGAAAAGTTGAATGTCCTATTTGTTGCTAGACAAATAATAGCAGTAGCAAGATTGCTACTAAACTGATCCCATGTTGTCTTCTTTGAGCTCATACAATGAAGTATGGTGTGAATGAAAAACTTCCACTAGGGTGAAAAGTGTCCTTTCATAAAAGTAAGACTGTCAAAATCAAGGACATACCCTATACGAGTCAAATGCTTAAAAATTTCTTCATTTAGCAAAGAAGAAATGCCATCTTTATCAGCAAGCTTAAGATGTCTTCTTAGAAAAGCTTCGATGATGGTCTTTTCTCTTCCATCAATGGTAGCAGTAATAGCTTTATCCCCATCCTCACTTATGTTCAAAGCAGCAGTCTGCCAAAATTGTTCAATGAGAGACACATAAAGGGTTGGATTTTCAGAAAGGGCATAATTGATGTGACGTCTAGAGAGAAAGTTTATGATTTCATGGAATCCCTCACTACCTTCTGACTTTTCCAAGTATGCAACCATGTTATGCTTGTCGCAAAATTCTAAACTTTCCATTTGATGAATAGAAAGTGAATTAAGGTTCTGGGATATGGTCGTGGGAGAGAGTATTAGTGTTTTAGTTGAAGTAATTGAGATAAAAGTGAGTTTTTAAGGTTTTAAAATTTCACCGACTGTAAGATTTTATACTTATCTTGAAGAAATCTTTTGTTTATATAGAAAGATCAAGAATTCTCCAAGTAGTCAAACCCTATAAGCTAGGTAGTTGGCGGAAATTTGATAACGACTATATTTAGAGAAGGAAATTCTGTTATGGGTCAAATAGTACTAACAGTAACTTATCAGTACTAATATTAGCCTAACAGTACTAACTCCAAGCCTAGCAGTACTAACTTTACCCAGCAGTATTAACTCCAATTTCCTTTCAAGAAGCATTCCATCACCAATTTGACTTTCAAAATCCTCTCTTTCTGTTTTTAGCTCATAATATCTCTCAATTCTTTTTGCTCACCAATTCACTCTTTCTGTTTTTGTCACACAGCTCTCTTTCTGTTTTTAAAACTCACCATTTCTCTCTATTCTATTTGCTCACTTATTTACATAATTTGGTACAATGTCCCATCAATTCCTGAAGTTTCAGAATGTCCTCCCCACTTTCAAGTGTATAACCTCTTGAGAGAGGTGGATCATAGGACAATTTAGATGTAGCCTCAAACCTAGTTTGAGCATCTACATCCCCAATATGGTAAAATGGCACCTGGGACCACTACCTGAACTAGTTCCTAAAGGACATAGCTCATTAAGTGTTGCCATGGATTGGGTCTTAGTTTATGTTACCACTGTCCTGCTCTGCTTTAAAGCTAGAAGCAGTAGTGGCAGCCCTTTCCATTCTGTCACCCAACTCCTTATGGACAGCCTCATCACCATCCTTTACAGGGGGACCACCAGACTAAGGTATCTTAGTGTCCTGACCTCTTTTGATTTGCCTACATGATTGATTTGCCACATGCTTCATTCTGATCCTTGACTACATATTGACATATGTAGCCTCCCCTCAATCAATACTTCAGAGGTGAAGCATTCAACACTAGGTACTTAATATGCCTAGCCTGCAAGTGTTAGTCTAAAACCAAGAAAACACAATCTAAGGCATTTTCTTCTTAGCAGTATTAACTTTGACTAACAGTATTAACCAACAGTCTTAAGTATAACTAGCAGTACTAATTATACTTAGCAGTATTAATGATACAACTAACAGTACTAATTCTTTGCAAAACAAAATACACAAAAAGATTTAAATTTTCTAGAGATTAAGCATTCTAATACTAGCAATCAAATATTGAAATCTACTTACATCAAAGGCTTTTGTAAGCAAATCTGCAACATTCTTGTCAGGATGGATTTTAACCATTTGAATTAACTTCTTTTCATTGTAGTCTCTAATAAAATGATGTCTAATCTCTATGTGTTTTGTTCTTGAATGAAAAACAGGATTTTTGATTATGTAAATAGTACTGTTATTATCAATAAATATTTTGGTGTGCATAAAGTTGTACCCATAATCAAGAAGTTGATTTTGAATCCAGAGTACTTATCCATAGCAACTTGAAGCAGCAACATATTCAGCTTCTGTTGTGGAGTTTACAACCACAGTCTATTTCTTGCATTGCCATGAAATTAGTCTACTCCCTAGGAATTGACATCCTCCTGTTGTAGATTTCCTATCCAATCTTGCTCCATCATAATCACTATCAGTGTATGCTACCAAATCAAAAGGAGAATCATTTGGATACCAAAGGCCCAATTTTGGTTGACCTTTTAAGTATCTAAAAATTCTTTTCACAGCATGAAGATGTGAAACTTTTGGATTGACTTGATATCTGGCACAGGCACATATTGCAAACATAATGTCAGGTCTTGAAGAAGTCAGGTACATCAATAAGCCAATCATTGATCTGTACATGTGAACATCTACTTCTTCACCATCTTCATCTTTAAGCAAAGGTTTTTGAGTATCCATTGTTGTGCTTGCAGTCTTTACATCTTTATACTCAAACTTCTTTAGAATTTCAGCAACATATTTATCTTGACTAATAAATATGCCATCATTCTTCTGCTTCACTTGTAATCCCAAGAAGAATGTAAGTTCTCCCATAGAACTCATCTGAAATTTCTCATGCATCAGATTTTCAAATTCAGTACATAGCTCCTTCTTTGTTGAACCAAAGATGATATCATCCACATATACTTGGACCAGTAAGATATCACCTTTGTGCCTTTTGATGAATAGGGTCTTGTCAATTTTCCCTCTCTGAAACCCATTGCTCAACAGATATGTTGACAAAGTTTCATACCATGCTGTAGGAGCTTGATGTAGTCCATATAGTGCTTTTTCAACCTTGTACACTCTATTAGGAAAGTCTGGATCTTCAAATCCTGGTGGTTGACATACATACACCTCTTCTTCAATCTTTCCATAGAGGAAAGCACTCTTTACATCCATCTGGTACACCACAAAGTCTTTAAAAGAAGCATAAGCTAAAAATAGCCTAATTGCTTTAATTCTTGCAACAAAGGCAAAGAATTCATCATAGTCAATCCCTTCTTCTTGTGTGTACCCTTGAGCAACTAATCTTGCTTTATTTTTAATCACAAATCCTCTTTCATCCTTTTTATTCCTGAAGACCCATTTGGTGCCTATTGCCCTTTTTCCATTTGGTAATTCTACCAAAGTCCAAACTTCTTGTAACTTGAATTGTATAAGATCTTCCTGCATGGCCTCTATCCAGCTTGGATCTTTTAGTGCTTGAATTACCTTTTTGGGTTCTTCTTGTGATAGGAAACAAGCAAACAAGCAGTTTTGAAGGTTTTTATGGTTTGTTCTTTGTTTAAGAGTAATGCCAACAAACCCATGTTCCTCCACAGTCTTTGACATCTTTCTTGTAATTGTAGTTGCTTGTAAATCTCCAATAACTTGATCAAGGGGATGATCTTTATGAATTCTTGTAGTTGGAATAGAACTGACTTGGATTGTAGTATCCAAATTGTTCATGTCAGCTTTTGTATCAACATCTTCATCATTTAAGAAGTCAAATATGCTATTATCTTCCAAGGTAGACATATTTGGATCATCTTAAAGTTGAATGCTTGTGTTATCATCAACAGCATTAACTTCATTTGTGCCAGTAGTATTAACATTGTTAGTACTGCTAATATTATTTGTACCAGCAGTATTTAAATTGTTAGTATTGCTAACATTATCTTCTCTTTCTTGATCTTCACGTTTACTTTCTGTTCTTAGAGGTGAGAGTCCATTGTCATGAGAACTCTTTTGATCTTGGGAGAGTGGTGGATCAGCTTTCCATAATGGCAGCAAGATGTACTTTTGAATAGATTTTGTATTCTTTCTAGTTTGACATGTACTTGTGCTTGCTTTTGTACCTGCAAAACCATTAGTTTGTGTTCCTGCAACAATTGGCTCATAATTCATTGTTCTTGTTAGTGCATCAATATCAAATAGCCAATCTGGTCCACTACCTGCAACATTAGGTGTACTCTCACTAAACCTAATATGCAAGTTTTCTTCCACTATCCTTTTTCTACTATTGAATACTCTAAATGCTTTTCTATTTATAGAGTATCCAACAAAGAAACCTTCATCAGTCTTACCATCAAATTTGCCTAAGTGATCTATGGTATTGAGAATGGTAACAGGACACCCAAATGGTCTCATAAAACTTAAAGTTGGTGTTCTACCATTGAAAAGCTCATATGGAGTCTTGTTGTGAGGCTTGACAACTAACACTCTATTTTGCACATAGCAAGCAGTATTAATTGCTTATGTCCAAAAAGTAGTTGGCAACTTAGAATCAGCTAGCATAGTCCAAGCAACCTCAATTAGTGTCCTATTTCTCCTCTTAGCAACTCCATTTTGTTGAGGAGTTCTAGCTACACTAAATTGTCTCAAGATACCCTTCTTTTCACAAAACTGATTCATTTCTTTGTTTTTGAACTCAGTCCCATTATCACATCTAATCACCTTAACCTTGTGATCCACTAAATTTTCTATTCCAGTTATAAAGGACTTAAGAATGCCACTAGTCTCAACCTTAGTAGCTAGAAAGAAAACCCATGTAAACCTACTATAATCATCTGTGACAACTAGACAATACATTTTCTTCATAATGCTTTTTACAAATGCTGGACCAAATAAGTCCATATGCAACAAATGTAAAGGGAGACTGATTGAGTTCTCTGTTTTGGACTTACAAGAGGCTCTGTGCTGCTTTCTCTTTTGACAAGCAACACAGGTTTGTTCATTTTCAAAAAGTTTGGAAGGTAGACCTCTTACTAGATTTCCCCTAACCAGTTTATTTATGGTTTTGAAATTTAAGTGACCTAACCTTCTATGCCAAAGATTTGATTCATTAGATGTGGCTTTTGCAAAAAGGCAAGTTAAACCTCCTTTGGGAACAATTTTGTTTAAATCAACACTACACATATTGTTCTTTCTAGGAAATCTAAGTAAGACTTGACTTTCATCAATTAACTTAAAGTTGGGAGATAAAACAATACATTCAGTGTCATTAAAAAGAATACTATTCTTTTTATCACACATTTATGAGACACTAAAGAGATTAAACTTTAACTCTCTAACAAAATACACATTTTCAAAATCTGGATTACCAGTTTTAATGGTACCTTTTTCCTGTGATTTTCCCTCCTTTTGGGTTCCCTCTAAAAGCAACATATCCTCCATCTACTTCTTCATAATTTGTAAGATATGACATGTTTCCTTTCATGTGCCTTGAGCATCCACTGTCAATTACTCCTTTGCCCTGTAAATCCATCTGTGGATTACTCTGCACATTAAGTAAGAAAATCATTTTCCTTTGGGGACCCAAGCCATCACTGACTTGGATTTGCCTTGTGCATCAACATAATCAAGCTTTTTTAGGGTGATTGATGCACTATTGTGTTTAGAAACATGATTTATGTCCTTAGTCTTTGGTTTCCAAACCCAACAAGCTGAGGCCTTAACAGCATTAACATTTTTACCATTGACAGTATTAACTACTGCTTTTGGTCTAGCAGTATTATATTTTTAAAACTAGCAGTATTAACCCTTTGCCTGGCAGTATTAATCCTTTGATTAACATTGCTATTTTTAAATGTTGTTTTCTTATGAATGGGCCTCTTAACAGTTGAATGTGCTGATTTAGAAAGATATGACATTGGTTTAGCAGCATTAACTGTTGTTTTTGACTGAGCAGTATTAACTTGTCTAGCAGTATTAAGTGATACTAAGCTAGACTTCATTAGTGCTGCTCTTGGAACCAAGTTCCTTTTAGCACAAGGGTGAGTCTTTTTAGCAAGATTTTGATGATTCACTCTTTGAGCATTGTTCCAAACAGGTTTTACCATTCTTTGATGTTGATGGTAATTGCAATTAGCTTGCAAATGATAAAAACTTCCACACATATAATAGGCCTTATTAAACATCTCAAAATTACTTCCTAGTCTTTGAGACATCATATTATTCCAGTTTCTTTGATTTCCTCTAGGAATGTGTGTGTTTTGCCTAGGTTTCTCAGTTTGTTTAACAGTTTCCCTAGTAGTTTTCTCCTGTTGCTTAGGTTTTACAAACTTTATCTTGGCAATACTAGGCTTAACTGTTTTAGTTTGAGATATATTTTCTTCCTTACTGTCTAAGACCTTTTCATCAGTCTTTCTATTTTCAACTACAGGCTCATCTACAAACTCTTCTAAGCCAATAAAAGATAAGTCAGGTTTTGGAGGTAAGAAATTTCCTGTTAAGGGATGTGGAACAGCATTATAGCCTAAACCTTTCTTGCAATTGTTTACTATCTGACTTTCTATAATCTTGTTTAAGCTTTTAGATGCATTTTCAAGTTTATCTACATTTAATTGAATGCCATTTTTTTCTGTTTAAACTTTCTCAAGCTTCTTCCTAAGCTCCCTTATAGTTATTTCCCCTACTTGAATATCCCATTTTCATCCATTAATCTTGTCAATATAGACAAACTCATTCTTTTTAAAGAATTCAAGTCTTTCTTCTACTGACTGTAAACCTGATTTATAACCTAGAACCATTAATTCAGATTTATTAAAATCTTTTAATAGTTGATCATATTAAGTTCTAAGGAGTTTAACAGTTTCTAAACAAGATTTTGAACAAGTAGAATCATTTGATACCTCTGAGTCAGAGCTTGAAGCTGAGCCAGAATTTGGAGATGAGTAAGCCATGAGTGCATAGTTTGGCCCTTCCTCTGCCTGATCACTCCAATCATACCCACCAAGGCCATCACATGACACCAAAGCTATGGAAGTAGGCTTTTCCACAGGTATACTCCTTCTTGAGCTTTCTTTGTTCTTGTAGTCTTGATTCCTTGGAGATCTGCACTCCCTAGTAAAATGTCTCATTTTGTGGCAGTTGTAACACTCCACTTTGGACTAATCAAATCCAATATTCTCATTTGGATTGACTGTAAGATTCCTTCTAGTATTCTTCAAAAATCTTCTAGCCCTCATAGTCAACGTGGCCATTCGCCATCTCAAATCCATCTCTTCTATGTCATCTGGATGGATTTGTTACAAGTCCTCATGTGCAAGTTGAGGACTATTTGATTGACCAGCAAATAATGAACAGATAACAGCATCACTCAAGTTATCAATGTTTGTAGCATTAACTTGAGTGTTAGCAGTTGAAGCACCATGAGCAGTATTAATTGTTTCATTAGTACTGCTAGTGTTGTTGTTTGAAGAGGACACAAAAGCAATGTTCTGTGTGTTTGAAGTTGAGCTAGACATCCCTCTGACCTCTGGTTCATACACTTTGAGATTGTTGTAGAGATCATCCATGCTCATTGTCTCTAACTCAGTCTTGTTCCTCCACACTACAGCATGTGTATTCCATTCTGGTGACAAACTTCTTAACAACTTCTGGTTCACATCTTCTTGTGAAAGCTTTTCACCTAAAAGCTCCAAATGACTTACAAGTTTTTGAAGCCTGTCAAAGGTTTGATCAAGCATTTCAGAGCTTGAAGCAGTGAAGTTTTCATATTGCTGCTTTAAGAGATTTCTTTGAGTCTTTTTAGTTGCAGCATTTCCACCAAATCTCTTTTCTACAGCTTCTAATAATAGCTTAGCATCCTTTATAGAATTAAACTTTAACTGATGTTCATTTGGAATGCCCATCATTAAAGTACTCATGGCTTTTACTTCTAATCTTCTTTGAGCTCTATCTTCAGCAGATGTGATAGGCAATGGTTGAACAACACCTTCTACCACGTGTGTTTTTGGCAAGGTTGCACCATTCTCTATGACTTATCAAAGAGAGTAGTCTATCATCTGGATGTATTGTTCAATCCTCATTCTCCATAACTCAAACTCTCTAGGTTTGAGCATAGGAACTTTGGATACAACTACCATGTGTGCAGATTCTGAATCCATATCTTCTTGCTTCAAACAGATTCTTCTAGATCACAACTTCTTAACAAGCTCTGATACCACTTGTGAGTCCTAAGCTACTACTTGACTAGATCGAATTACTTAACTTGTATAAGGTTTAGTTATGCTAGATAAATCTACCACAACTATAGTAGAAACTGTGTTTGAGTGTATTAAAGACTATGCGGAAACTAGTCTTTAATGTTAAGAAGAATGTTTGAATGAAACCGTAAAACTGTGAACAACAAGTTTAACAAAACAAGCTCCAATATTATTAATAATAATACGAATACTCTTACAGTATTAGGATTACAAGAACCTTGAAGCTATATGACACTTGAGTACGTAATCTAAAATCATAATTAACACTATGCCCAGGAACTCCTTTTATACACCAAGGAGTCCTTATGGGCTTATAACAACTTGCTTAATTATCTATTTAGTTCTAGATCTAGATCTAGCTTTACATGTATTCTATTCTAGAACTGACATATTCCTATACAGATAGCCCATGCTGATAACCCATACTGAGCATATGATCAGCACTAAGCAATACTAACTCATAGCACGTGTACACCACCAAGCAGTACTAACAACACTAGCAGTACTAAGTCTTCATCCAGTAGTCTTCAGTCTTTCAGCAGTCTTAAGTTAGTACTAGTAGTACTAACTTCTTCTAGCAGTACTAAGTTTACTCAGCCAGTACTAAGTTTCCTTCAGCAGTCTTAAGTTAGTACTAGCAGTACTAACTTACACTGGCAGTACTAACTCTTTGGTTTGGCAGTACTAAGTGTGTAGACATTTAATTCCCAACAATCCTCCCCTAAACATGTGATTTACCCTCAAATCCTAAGTTTCTTATGTATTAAATCTTTTAGTCTTCTTCTACTAAGGATATTTTCAAACACATTGTCTTCATTCTTTAACCTGTGACTTGATAAACTTGAGAAGTTCAAATGCCATAGTACTTTCTTCTTTAGCTTCTAATTGCAAGTTTAGCATTTTCTCTAGTAATTCCTTCTTCAGAGGATATCTCTTTTCTACCAGCATGTTAATCTCCATTGGTCTATCACTCATAAATAAAGAGTGAACTCTACATCTTTCATGCAGTTTCCATCTTTCCAATTTCCAATCTGGTTAATTCATCCATATGTCATCTTTCTCATCTAGGTCAAATATCATCCTCAGATCTCCCTAAAGCAATAAATCATGTCCTTTAAGAGGATGATCTTGAAACCTTTCCTGAACCAATCTGTTTAGTTCACTCAAGTCTTGCCTGTCAAGTCTTCTTAGGAAGGCTTGTGTGTCTCCATGATAGCTTGTACTTCCATCACCTCTGGTTAATTTATATACTTCCATGTTTTTAGCTTCCATCTGTCCTAACAATAGATATTCCTAATCAACTATAGGGTATTTGGCAGACAATATCTCTGGACACACAGTTTCTTCATCATCTTGAGAAATTTTTAACCACAATCTCAACTCTACCTTCTCTTGTTCATAGTCTACATCTTTATCATGCTTTTGCCTTTTAGAGCTTACTACATTCTGATTTTCAATTCTACTTCATGCTGCTGTCTTGTCATCTTCCTTCTTTTTATCAACAATCTTTATCTCAGAACCCATAGGTACAAAGGATTGAATTTGATCCCATACCTTTTCAAATAAAGGTCTAATATCCTCATAATTCATTCCTTTGAATTGTCTTAGCTTGAATCCTCCTTGATTCATCAAATACCTTATCATGTTCTTCCTTGCTTGAGCTACAGAGACTGGTCTATTCTTAAGAGCATGGTACCTTGATACACTTGGATCACTCCAATCAATGTCCCCTGTTTGAGTAGGTTCAGCTGAAACTTATTGTCTTTCATCAAATTGTTTTTGTATTTCTAGTGCAGCTTCAAAATTGATTCTTTCTTGTTCTTGCTGTGCAATTGCTCTTGCCTGTTCTTCTTCTTGAACTTTCTTGGCTAACTCCTCATCAATACTCAACTGCACTTGAACCATTTTCTTGATTTGCTTTGGTGGCTTAGTTTCTTGCATAATTGCTTTGCCTTTATCCTTCCTCTTTTCAACACTCCTTCTTATGTACACTAAGCTTTCTGCAGCAGTGCTAACCTCATGCCTGGCAGTACTATCTTCTTGACCAGCAATACTAACTAGTATATTGGCAGTGCTAACTTCCTTTTCACCCTTTGCACCACTTTCAATATCTTTTACAAGCTCAGTATCAAAACTAGTCATCTCCTGAACTTCTTTATCCTCTTAAAACCATGAAGTGCCTTCATCTTGTACCATGGAAATAGTAGAATCTGTATCTTTCTGGGCTATCTTCCTCCCCTATTTGGAAGGATCTTTTACAGCATCTTCATCTTTTAAGAGGATAATCCTTGATCTTCTCCTAGCTTGAGTGGATTTGAGCTTGGTCTCTAACCTCTTCACCCTCTTAACAAGTTTGGTATAGGTAATACCATATACCTTCTTGGTTTCTTTCAAGTCATCCTCTAATAAAGAAACCCTGTCTGCCAATTTAATAACTAAATCCATCAATTCATTAAGTTGCATACTACCCTCATCACTTCTAGGGGTGTGACCTCCTAGGAGAGGTGAATCATGAGGCATTGTGACAGGCTCCTCTACCTTATGAGTGGTGTCCATAGGTTGTGGTGAAGGTGATGGTTGATGAGTTTGAGGAGACATGGATGGTGAAGATGAGATTATGGATGGAGAGGTAGAAGGTTCTGCATCCTGAGGTTGAACCAACATAGTATCAAATAAGGGAGTGACTACCCCAGAGTATCCCTTTGTAGCTCTCCTCATATTGTTGAATAGTTTGTGTGTAAGTGTAGGAGTGGTGTAGGTTCTGACATGTGGGAAAAGTAGTCTTTGTTGTTTGTTCAGGACAATTTGGATAAACCTGGGATACATGAGAAATTTATGTGTGTTGTCCACATTCTTGACCATGGCATTAAAGATATAATGTGAAAAGTTGAATGTCCTATTTGTTGCTAGACAAATAATAGCAGTAGCAAGATTGCTACTAAACTGATCCCATGCTGTCTTCTTTGAGCTCATACAATGAAGTATGGTGTGAATGAAAAACTTCCACTAGGGTGAAAAGTGTCCTTTCATAAAAGTAAGACTGTCAAAATCAAGGACATACCCCATACGAGTCAAATGCTCAAAAATTTCTTCATTTGGCAAAGAAGAAATGCCATCTTCATCAGCAAGCTTAGATGTCCTTCTAGAAAATCTTCGATGATTGTCTTTTCTCCTTCCATCAATTGGTAAGCATAATAGCTTGATCCCCATCCTCACTTGTGTTCAAAGCAGCAGTCTGCCAAAATTGTTCAATGAGAGACACATAGAGGGTTGGATTTTTAGAAAGGGCATAATTGATATGACTTCTAGAGAGAAAGTCTATGATTTCATGGAATCCCTCACTACCTTCTGACTTTTCCAAGTATGCAACCATGTATGCAAGTCGCAAAATACTAAAATTTTCCATTGATGAATAGAAAGTGAATTAAGGTTCTGGGATATGGTCGTGGGAGAGAGTATTAATGTTTTAGTTGAAGTAATTGAGATAAAAATGAGTTTTTAAGGTTTTAAAATTTCACCGACTGTAAGATTTTATACTTATCTTGAAGAAATCTTTTGTTTATATAGAAAGATCAAGAATTCTCCAAGTAGTCAAACCCTATAAGCTAGGTAGTTGGCAAAAATTTGATAACGACTATATTTAGAGAAGGAAATTCTGTTATGGGTCAAATAGTACTAACAGTAACTTAGCAGTACTAATATTAGCCTAACAGTACTAACTCCAAGCCTAGCAGTACTAACTTTACCCAGCAGTATTAACTCCAATTTTCCGTTCAAGAAGCATTCCATCACCAATTTTGACTTTCTAAATCCTCTCTTCTTTTTTCGCTCAAAATCTCTCAATACATTTATTGCTCCCCATTCAAACTTTCTGTTATTGTCACAACAGCTCTCTTTCTGTTTTTAAAACTCACCATTTCTCTCTATTCTTTTTGCTCACTTATTTACATAATTTGGTACAATGTCCCATCAATTCCTGAAGTTTTAGACTGTCCTCCCCACTTTCAAATGTATAACCTCTTGAGAGAGGTGGATCATAGGACAATTTAGATGTAGCATCAAACCTAGTTTGAGCATCTACATCCCTAATATGGTAAAATAGCACCTGGGACCACTACCTGAACAAGTTCCTAAAGGACATAGCTGATTAAGTGTTGCATGGATTGGGTCTTAGTTTATGTTACCACTGTCCTGCTCTGCTTTAAAGCTAGAAGCAGTAGTGGCAGCCCTTTCCATTCTGTCACCCAACTCCTTATAGACAGCCTCATCACCATCCTTTACAGGGGGACCACCAGACTGAGGTATCTTAGTATCCTGACCTCTTTTGATTTGCCTAGATGATTGATTTGCCACATGCTTCACATGTCAGATCCTTGAGCTACATATTGATCATATGTGCACTCCTCAATCAGATAAGTTCAGAGGTGAAGCATTCAACACTAGGTACTTAATATGCCTAGCCTGCAAGTGTTAGTCTAAAACCAAGAAAACACAATCTAAGGCATTTTCTTCTTAGCAGTATTAACTTTGACTAACAGTATTAACCAACAGTCTTAAGTATAACTAGCAGTACTAATTATACTTAGCAGTATTAATGATACAACTAACAGTACTAATTCTTTGCAAAACAAAATACACAAAAAGATTTAAATTTTCTAGAGATTAAGCATTCTAATACTAGCAATCAAATATTGAAATCTACTTACATCAAAGGCTTTTGTAAGCAAATCTGTCAACACACTTTCAGGATGATTTTTAAAACCATTTTTGAATTAACTTCTTTTCATTGCAGTCTCTAATAAAATGATGTCTAATCTCTACGTGTTTTGTTCTTGAATGAAAAATAGGATTTTTGATTATGTAAATAGTACTGTTATTATCAATAAATATTTTGGTGTGCATAAAGTTGTACCCATAATCAAGAAGTTGATTTTGAATCCAGAGTACTTATCCACAGCAACTTGAAGCAGCAACATATTCAGCTTCTGTTGTGGAGTTTGCAACCACAGTATGTTTCTTGCATTGCCATGAAATTAGTCTACTCCCTAGGAATTGACATCCTCCTGTTGTAGATTTCCTATCCAATCTTGCTCCATCATAATCACTATCAGTGTATGCTACCAAATCAAAAGGAGAATCATTTGGATACCAAAGGCCCAATTTTGGTTGACCTTTTAAGTATCTAAAAATTCTTTTCACAGCATGAAGATGTGAAACTTTTAGGATAAAAAATAACAACATACTGTGCACAGGCACAAATTAAACACAACATAATTACAGGGCTATTGAAGAATCAGGAACAACAAATAAGTCCAATCTATAACATGAGAACATCTACTGTCTTCACCAACTTCATCTTTTAAGTCAAATGTAAATTTGAGTATCCATTATTGTGCTTGCAGTCTTTACATCTTTATACTCAAACTTCTTTAGAATTTCAGCAACATATTTATCTTGACTAATAAATATGCCATCATTCTTCTGCTTCACTTGTAATCCCAAGAAGAATGTAAGTTCTCCCATAGAACTCACCTGAAATTTCTCATGCAACAGATTTTCAAATTCAGTACATAGCTCCTTCTTTGTTGAACCAAAGATGATATCATCCACATATACTTGGACCAGTAAGATATCACCTTTGTGCCTTTTGATGAATAGGGTCTTGTCAATTTTCCCTCTCTAAAACCCATTGCTCAACAGATATGTTGACAAAGTTTCATACCATCTTGTATGAGCGTTGAGATAGTAGTCCATATAGAGCTTTTTCAACCTTGTACACTCATTAGGAAATCCTTGATCTTCAAATCCTGGGGGATGACAACATACAACCGCATTCTTCAATCTTTCCATAAGGAAAGCAACTCTTTACATCAACTGGGTACACCACAAATCTATAAAGAAGCATAAGCTAAAAATAGCCTAATTGCTTTAATTCTTAGCAACAAAGTCAAAGAATTCAATCGAAGTCAAATCCCTTCTACTTGTGTGTACCCTTGAGCAACTAATCTTCTTTATATTTAATCCACAAAATCCTCTTTCATAGCCTTTTTATTCCTGAAGACCCATTTGGTGCCTATTGCCCTTTTTCCATTTGGTAATTCTACCAAAGTCCAAACTTCTTGTAACTTGAATTGTATAAGATCTTCCTGCATGGCCTCTATCCAGCTTGGATCTTTTAGTGCTTGAATTACCTTTTTGGGTTCTTCTTGTGATAGGAAACAAGCAAACAAGCAGTTTTTGAAGTTTTTAATGTTTGTTCTTGTTTAAGAGTAATGCCACAAACCCATGTTCCTCCCACAGTCATTGACATCTTCTTGTAATTGTAGAATTGCATGTAAATATCCAATAACTGACAAGGGATGATCTGTTTGGGTGAATTCTTGTAGTTGGAATAGAACTGACTTGGATTGTAGTATCCAAATTGTTCATGTCAGCTTCTGTATCAACATCTTCATCATTTGAGAAGTCAAATATGCTATTATCTTCCAAGGTAGACATATTTGGATCATCTTAAAGTTAAATGCTTGAGTTGTCATCAACAGCATTAACTTCATTTGTGCCAGTAGTATTAACATTGTTAGTACTGATAATATTATTTGTGCCAGCAATATTGAAATTGTTAGTATTGCTAACATTATATTCTCTTTCTTGATCTTCACTTTTACTTTCTGTTCTTGGAGGTGAGAGCCCATTGTCATGAGAACTCTTTTGATCTTGGGAGAGTGGTGGATCAGCTTTCCATAATGGTAGAAAGATGTACTTTTGAATAGATTTTGTATTCTTTCTAGCTTTACAGTACTATGTGCATGCGTTTGGTACCTGCAAAACCCATAGTTGAGTATACGGCAACAATTGGCTCATACATCATGTTGTAACTTGTTAGTGCAGTCAATATCAAATAGCCAATCTGGGTCCCACTACCTGCAACATTATGTGTACACTCACAAACCTATTAATCAAGTTTTTCTTCCACAATCCTTTTTCGAGCTAATGAATACTCTACATGCTTTTTCTATTTTAGAGTATCCACAAAGAACTTCATCAGTCTTACCTGCAAATATTCCTAGTGATCTAATGGTATTTTTTTTTTTTTTTGTTTTTTTGAGAATGTTACAGGAACAGCCCAAAATGGCTCATAAACTTAAAGTAGGTTCTACCACTGAAAAGCTCATATGAGTCTTGTTAGTATCTGACAACTAACAGTCTATTTTTTTTGCCCAATAGCAAGCAATAAAAAAAAAAAATGGTTTTTAAAATTGCTTTATGACCCAAAAAGTATTGGCAACTAGAATCAGCTAGCATAGTCCAAGCAACCTCAATTATAGTATCCTATTTCTCCCTTAGCAACTCCATTAGTTGAGGAGATTCTGCTACACAAAATTGTATCTCCAAGATACCCGTTCTATTTACAAAACAGATTCACTATCTTTGTTTTATGAACTCAGTCCCATTATCCCATCTAAATCAGCTAACCTTTTTGATCCACAAATTTTCTATTCCAGTTATAAAAATTACATAAGAATTCCACTAGTCACAACCATTAGTAGTAGAACGAAAACCCATGTAAAACCTACTAAAAAATCATCTGTGACAACTAGACAATAAACAATTTTCTCATAAATGCTTTTACAAATGCAGGACCACATTAAGTCCATATGCAAAACAAGTGTAAAGGGAGACAGATGAGTTCTCTATATATGGGCACTTACAAGAGTCTGCCGTGCTGCTTTCTCTTTGACAAGGCACCCAGTATTGTTCATTTTTCAAAAAGTTTGGAAGTTAGACCCTTAACCAATATTTCCCCTAACCAGTTTTATTTATGTTTTGAAATTTAAGTGACTAACTTCATGCCCAAAAGATTGATTCATTAGAGTGGCTTGCAAAAAGCAAGTAAACCTCCCTTAGGGAAAAAATGATGTTTAAATACAACACAACCATATTGTTCTTACTAGGAAAACAAAGTAAGGACATGCCTTTTCATCAATAAACTTAAAGTTGGAGAGATAAACAATACATTCACTTGTCATAAAAAGAAAACTATTCTTTATATCACACATTTATGAGACACAAAAAGATTACACCTTTAACTCTCTAACAAAATACACATTTTCAAAATCTGGATTACCAGTTTTAATGGTACCTTTTTCCTGTGATTTTCCCTCCTTTTGGGTTCCTTCTAAAAGCAACATATCCTCCATCTATTTCTTCATAATTTGTAAGATATGACATGTTTCCTTTCATGTGCCTTGAGCATCCACTGTCAATTACTCCTTTGCCCTGTAAATCCATATGTGGATTACTCTGCACATTAAGTAAGAAAGTCATTTTCCTTTGGGGACCCAAGCCATCACTGACTTGGATTTTCCTTGTGCATCAACATAATCAAGCTTTTTCAGGGTGATTGATGCACTATTGTGTTTAGAAACATGATTTATGTCCTTAGTCTTTGGATTCCAAACCCAACAAGCTGAGGCCTTAATAGCATTAACATTTTTACCCTTGACAGTATTAACTACTGCTTTTGGTCTAGCAGTATTAATATTTTTAAAACTGGCAGTATTAACCCTTTGCCTGGCAGTATTAATCCTTTGATTAACATTGCTGTTTTTAAATGTTGTTTTCTTATGAATGGGCCTCTTAACAGTTGAATGTGCTGATTTAGAAAGATATGACATTGGTTTAGCAGCATTAACTGTTGTTTTTGACTGAGCAGTATTAACTTGTCTAGCAGTATTAAGTGATACTAAGCTAGACTTCATTAGTGCTGCTCTTGGAACCAAGTTCCTTTTAGCATAAGGGTGAGTCTTTTTAGCAAGATTTTGATGATTCACTCTTTGAGCATTGTTCCAAACAGGTTTTACCATTCTTTGATGTTGATGGTAATTGCAATTAGCTTGCAAATGATAATAACTTCCACACATATAACAGGCCTTATTAAACATCTTAAAATTACTTCCTAGTCTTTGAGACATCATATTATTCCAGTTTCTTTGATTTCCTCTAGGAATGTGTGTGTTTTGCCTAGGTTTCTCAGTTTGTTTAACAGTTTCCCTAGTAGTTTTCTCCTGTTGCTTAGGTTTTACAAACTTTATCTTGGCAATACTAGGCTTAACTGTTTTAGTTTGAGATATATTTTCTTCCTTACTGCCTAAGACCTTTTCATCAGTCTTTCTATTTTCAACTACAGGCTCATCTACAAACTCTTCTAAGCCAATAAAAGATAAGTCAGGTTTTGGAGGCAAGAAATTTCTTGTTAAGGGAGGTGGAACAGCATTATAGCCTAAACCTTTCTTGCAATTGTTTACTATCTGACTTTCTATAATCTTGTTTAAGCTTTTAGATGCATTTTCAAGTTTATCTACATTTAATTGAATGCCATTTTTTTCTGTTTAAACTTTCTCAAGCTTCTTCCTAAGCTCCCTTATAGTTATTTCCCCTACTTGAATATCCCATTTTAATCCATTAATCTTGTCAATATAGACAAACTCATTCTTTTTAAAGAATTCAAGTCTTTCTTCTACTGACTGTAAACCTGATTTATAACCTAGAACCATTAATTCAGATTTCTTAAAATCTTTTAATAGTTGATCATATTGAGTTCTAAGGAGTTTAACAGTTTCTAAACAAGATTTTGAACAAGTAGAATCATTTGATACCTCTGAGTCAGAGCTTGAAGCTGAGTCAAAGCTTGAAGCTGAGCCAGAACTTGGAGATGAGTAAGCCATAAGTGCATAGTTTGGCCCTTCGCTTGATCACTCCAATCACACCCACCAAGGCCATCACATGACACCAAAGCTATGGAAGTAGGCTTTTCCACAGGTATAATCCTTCTTGAGCTTTCTTTGTTCTTGTAGTCTTGATTCCTTGGAGATCTGCACTCCCTAGTAAAATGTCTCATTTTGTGGCAGTTGTAACACTCACTGTGGACTAATCAAATCAATATTCTCATCTTGGATGACGGTAAGATTCCTTCTAGTCATTTTCAAAATCTTCTAGCCCTTATAGTCAATCGAGGACCATTCGCCATCATCAAATCCATCTCTTCTATGTCATCAGGATGGATTTGTTACAAGTCACTCAATGTGCAAGATGAAGGACAATTTATTGACCAATAAATAATGAACAGATAACAGCATCACTCAAGTTATCAATGTTTGTAGCATTAACTTGAGTGTTAGCAGTTGAAGCACTATGAGCAGTATTAATTGTTTCATTAGTACTGCTAGTGTTGTTGTTTGAAGAGGACACAAAAGCAATGTTCTGTGTGTTTGAAGTTGAGCTAGACATCCCTCTGACCTCTGGTTCATACACATTGAGATTGTTGTAGAGATCATCCATGCTCATTGTCTCTAACTCTGTCTTGTTCCTCTACACTACAACGTGTGTATTCCATTCTGGTGACAAACTTCTTAACAGCTTCTGGTTCACATCTTCTTGTGAAAGCTTTACACCTAAAAGCTCTAAATGACTTACAAGTTTTTGAAGCTTGTCAAAGGTTTGATCAAGCATTTTAGAGCTTGAAGCAGTAAAGTTTTCATATTGCTGCTTTAAGAGATTTTTTTGAGTCTTTTTAGTTGCAGCATTTCCACCAAATCTCTTTTCTACAGCTTCCAATAATAGCTTAGCATCCTTTATAGAATTAAACTGTAACTGATGTTCATTTGGAATGCCCATCATTAAACTACTCCTGGCTTTTACTTCTAATCTTCTTTGAGCTCTATCTTCAGCAGATGTGATAGGCAATGGTTGAACAACACCTTCTACCACGTGTGTTTTTGGCAAGGTTGCACCATTCTCTATGACTTACCAAAGAGAGTAGTCTATCATCTGGATGTATTGTTCAATCCTCATTCTCCATAACTCAAACTCTCTAGGTTTGAGCGTGGGAACTTTGGATACAACTACTATGTGTGCAGATTCTGAATCCATATCTTCTTGCTTTAAACAGATTCTTCTAGATCACAGCTTCTTAACAAGCTCTGATACCACTTGTGAGTCCTAAGCTACTACTTGACTAGATCGAATTACTTAACTTGTATAAGGTTTAGTTATGCTAGATAAATCTACCACAACTATAGTAGAAACTATGTTTGAGTGTATTAAAGACTATGCGGAAATTAGTCTTTAATGTTAAGAAGAATGTTTGAATGAAACAGTAAAACTGTGAATAACAAGTTTAACAAAACAAGCTCCAATATTATTAATAATAATACGAATACTCTTACAGTATTAGGATTACAAGAACCTTGAAGCTATATGACACTTGAGTACATAATCTAAAAGCATAATTAACACTATGCCCAGGAACTCCTTTTATACACCAAGGAGTCCTTATGGGCTTACAACAACTTGCTTAAATATCTATTTAGTTCTAGATCTAGATCTAGCTTTACATGTATTCTATTTTAGAACTGACATATTCCTATACAGATAGCCCATGCTGATAACCCATGCTGAGCATATGATCAGCACTAAGCAGTACTAACTCATAGCACGTGTACACCACCAAGCAGTACTAACAACACTAGCAGTACTAAGTCTTCATCCAGTAGTCTTTAGTCTTTTAGTAGTCTTAAGTTAGTACTGGCAGTACTAACTTGTTCTAGCAGTACTAAGTTTACTCAGGTAGTACTAAGTTTCCTTCAGTAGTCTTAAGTTTGTACTAGCGGTACTAACTTACACTGGCAGTACTAACTCTTTGGCTTGGCAGTACTAAGTGTGTAGACATTTAATTCCTAACATTGTGTCTTTTTCCTAGCTTCATCTAGATAGTGATTATGAACCATGTCATTTGAACTAAATCTTGGCATGTTCTTAGAACTATTCCTAGATTCGCTAGATGCAATCATATGATCAGGTTTTGCAGAAACGGATTCTCTTCTCTTAGGCAAATAGTGTTGAGTTACTGGTCTTGACAAACAGTTATTCACATCAACTTGGGAGGCAAACCATGGTTTTGACATTTGAGGCCTTTCAGATTTAAACGCATTTGGTTGTCTAACAACCGATTGTTTTCTTAGTGATTGTAAAACCGATTTCTCCAAGACTGATGTTTTAGCAAACTTAGTATCTACACTATTTCCTTTTAACTTCCTTAAGTCATTTTTTAAAGCAACAATTGCAAAAACCTTTTCCTGAATCTGAGCTTTTAAATCAACATTATTAGCAAGCAAAGAAGTTGTTTGTTCTATAGTCTTAGATCTCGTAATTTTAATAGAATCATACAAATCTTTGTAATGCTTTTTCAAAGTCTAATTTTCCTAACGTAATTTAGCCACACTATGTTCTAATTCGATGTTCATTGTTTCAAGTACATCAATTTCCTTTTTAATCTTGGCTTTATTACTTGTTTCATTCAAAATTTAACCATGTTGCCCCGATTTTAAAGCTTGATTTTGATATTTAGGTTCTAGAGCGATACAATGTGCTTCCATTCTTGAAAAATCTTTTTGAAATTGGGCAACGATCTTTTTGAGTAAAATATTTTCAGACTCGAGTGATTGTTTTGAGTAGTTAGTTGTTTGGTTATCAGGTGATGAATCAAGCATAGGACTTTTAACTTGACATTGTTCAGGATACTGGTCAACCTTACCTTCATTAATGATTTTAGGTTGCTCAGTATGCTGTTATCTTATAGCAAAGATATTACATTCAGTAGTCAATTGTACCTCAGCCATTGGCTCTTCATCATAAATGGGTCTGATATCTGGATCATCAGCATCTGTATCATTTCCTGACCTGCTACTTTTATCTTGCACTTCTGATTCTGTTCCATTGCTTTCCATGACAACCAAACCATTATCCACTGCTTCACCCATTTCAATCTTACTCACTTGCGTCTACATCTGTCTTTTAGTCACCCTTCTATCATGTTGTCTTTGATGACGTGTTCTTTCAGCAACAGACTTCTTGACATTGCCCATTATGTTGAGAAATTTCTTGAAGTGTTTAAAACCACAATACCAGGATTCAACAAAGTACTTGTCTATCATTTGACTGTCATAATCCAAAGTAAACTGTGAATCGATGAAATTCTGAAACTGGTTGTTTACCACCCAAAAGGCTGCCATGGATTCATCTTCTTGAAATTCATCTTTGTCAAGTTGCTTTTGTAGTTGATCTACGTTGAGGAGCATTGTACTTGTAAAAGTATTATCATCTTGACCAAAGAGTGACATGAATGCCCGTTTGAATCCATGTTCGATGCGAGTGCCTTATAAGTCTTGTTTAGAAAGAACTTGAAGGTGTGAATGAAGAGATCGAAAATATGTCATGCATCTTTCTTTTGCTTTTGACATCTTGTATTTGATTGCATGCACATCTTTTGTTGCAGAATCCAAGCTGCTTTCTTTTACTGATATGTGTATTCAGTCACAGTGAATTAGTGTCCATCTTCTCAGAACAATGTTTTGTATGACAACCTAAATCAACTTCAATGATCAAACATTCATGCTAGAATTGGATTTGAATGATATTTTTGTGTCTGCATCAACTTCTTTTGTTTCAAAAAATGTGGAGTTCGTTGTTGATGAAGAGTTATCGCAAGCATGTATTTCCCAATGGAATCCATGTTAAAGATCATTGCATCGTATAAGGATTGAGCATCAAATCTTGTATTTTCATCAAACGCGCTTTGAATTCTGGATTGAAAGCATTTTCAAATGTTGTTCTGAGTATTGTCAAAATAGTCTTGCAATCAGTTTGAGAAATTATTTCTTTGATAAAATGTTGTTCTAGTAAATCCAAGTCTTGAGAGAATGTTCTCTTAAGAAATACAATGAACCAAAAACTATGTAAAGTAACCTGTGAGAAACTTGAATTGTGACTTGACTTCTCTAAGACTTTTCATGCATCGTTCTTTTGAAAGTTGTGTCTTCTATTGAACTTTAGAAGTTGAACACGAAGAAACTGTGTCATTGTGAAGAACACTTGATGTTTGAGTTGGAAAATTGGTATTGGTATTTGACATTTTGATGTTGTGAATGGATATCGGATCTTAAGTAGGTAAAGTGATTGTTGTTGTGGATTGAAATCAATTAACGTTCACGGGATTTTACAAATCTATTATTTAAATCGAGAAAAGAATCGACTTTTACGGATTTTACTAAATCAAGAAGAAACCGTGAAAATAGAAATGATGTTTGTGAAATTGTTGTTGTTGTTGAAGAACTTGAACTTTTGTTAACGATTGTTGAGCTAATAGGACTAATGGTTAAAAAATTTAAAACTAAATGATTAACTAAAAAAATTAGAAAAATAAAAGACTAAAAGTGAAAATATTGTAACAAAGGAAGGTTAACTTTGAAAATGTTTTAAAATATAAAGGCTAATTGAAAAATGTATAGAAAATTAAAGGTTAAAAATGAAAGAGTTTTAAAAACTAGGGGCTAATAGTAAAAATATTTGAAAAACAAATTACTAAAATTGAAGTTGTTTAAAAAACCAAGGTTAAACTTGAAAATATTTTTAAGTTAAGGATAAAATTGTAGAAATGATTAACATTAAAGGTTTAAAATTTAAAATGGTTGAAAGTTAAAGGTTAAAAGTGTAAAATTTAAAATTTAAACAAATATATAAAAATATACATGCATCATCTTCTTCGTTTTTCAAATTTATGAAATGTTAACGTATCTATTTTCTTTCTCGCGGAATGGTACGTTTATCGTCGGTGAAAACGAAATATATCACGTTGATCGAAACGAGTTCACGATCACGATGGTGTATGTCTTAAGTCCCGTCGTTGAACGACACTTGAAACCAAAAACTTGAAAATTACTTAAACGCGTAGAATTTGCCCTTGTTTGAGTTAGTTCGGTTCACACTAGACATCGGTTTAGATCGGTTCCCAAAGAAACTGCTAGATCGGTTCGACTTGAAAACTTTGCTAGTTCGGTTGTTTATAATTTTTGCTAGTTCGGTTCCCCTTAACGAAAACTACTAGATCGGTTCGACTTGAAAACTTTGCTAGTTCGGTGGTTTATAATTTTTGCTAGTTCGGTTCCCCTTAACGAAAACTACCAGATCGGTTCTTTTGCTAGAAACGTGACTAGTTCGGGTCTTATAAGAAAAATGACTAGATCGGTTCTTTTGCTAGAAACGTGACTAGTTCGGGTCTTATAAGAAAAATGACTAGATCGGTTCTTCACCGTGTACCACCAAAAAATAAACCACTCAAAAAACTTTAATAAGCTCTATTAAAACTAAAACGATGGATCTTGTCTCCTTGTTTTCTTTGAACCGTGGACCACAAAGAGAATAAGCTCAACCAAAATAAGCTTTAATAAGCTCGATTATAAGCTTGAATAAGATAAGTTGAACAACGGAAAGAGAAAAGAAAAAAAATAAGCCACGAAATCAGTTTTACAAATTAGCTATACGTTTGAACCTCAAGAAACAAGAAAAAAAATGACTTTGAATAGTTTAACAAGTACATGAGCAGTATAAGCCCAAAATCAGATTTTGAATAGAAAGCCCAAACTTTTGTGAAAAAAAAAATGAAAAATGATTTTAGAAAAGAAGGTTACGGAACAAAATCTAAAATAAATAAGCTATAGAGAAGCCGAATCCAATAAGCTCAAAATAAGTTGTCACAACAAAAACACTAAACCTACCCGTGGCGAGTGATACCAAATGTTATCCCATAAACTTGACCCATATCACACCAATAAGCAATAAGCTAGAAATGTAGAGAGAAAAATGAAAGATTTATTAGTGAGAGAAAGTAGAGAGTGGAAGATTACACACACACAAGTGTAAGAAATGGTAACCAACAACTTCTCCATGTGTGGAGAGGGTAGGGATGGCAACGGGTCGGGTTCGGGGCGGGTTTTAGTGTACCCGTACCCGCACCCGTTTATAATATCCACATCCGTACCCGCCTCATTACCTGTTGGGTACCCGGTTAATATTATCCATCGGTTTTTCGGGTTTCCCCGCGGGTATCGGGTATTTCCAATTGAATATTTTATCAAAAAATGACGGGTATCAAGATTAAGTCACACTAAAATCCATCGAAAAAATAAAGCAAAACACCCTCATATATTCAATTTTTTTTAAGTTAAAGAAAAAAAATACCGTATCCACGATTTAGCGCTTTCGAATAATTAATATACAACATTCAAATGTGTTAAATAATAGAAATAGTTATATAAAAAATAAAATGGAAGAAATTATATGTAGTAATATATATTTTAATTGATTATAATAAAAATAAAGCGGGTACGAAGTCGGGTAAATGGATATGGGTACGGGTACGGGTAATCGGGGCGGGTATTACCAGAACCCGTCACCGAACCCGTACCCGGCTAAATTTTTGTATCAATACCCGAACCCACATCCGAACCCGCCAACCCGCCCCCGAACCCAACCCAACCGGTTCGGGTTTCGGTTTTCCCCGTCGGTTTCGGGTGCTTTTGCCATTCCTAGGAGAGGGTCATATTTATACCCCTTGCCTACATATGGCATATGGGCTTTCTATCTTGAGCCGGGCTTGGCTTATCTTGGGATTTGAGCCCTAAACATGGACAATATTAGATTACAATCCAAGCTCATTTAACTCGACTAGCCTATTACTTAACAATACTAATTACGACTAATAAGACCGATAACATTCTTGTTCGACTTATATAAAATTAAGGCTAACAGTCTTTGATCTCCATTTGAGTTGTAGCGGGATCACAAGTTTCCATTCCATATTTCTTAAGGATTTCTAACACGTAGTTAGAATGGTTTATAAAGATGCCACGGGGGGACTGGTTAACTTGTACGCCAAGAAAAGACGTCATTTCCCCCATCATTGACATTTCAAAGCGGCTTTTCATGAGGTCAGAAAATAGTTGGGTATACCTAGGGTGTGTAGAACCAAAGATGATATCATCTACATATACTTGAACCACTAAGATGTTGTCATCGAAGCGTCTTATAAACAACGTTGGATCAATAGTGTCTTTGAAGAAGTGCATCTGTAAGAGAAACGATGACAATTCGTCCTACCATGCCCTTGGTGCTTGCTTTAACCTATATAGTGCCTTCTTTAACTTGTAGACATGACTTGGATGATCAACATCGATGAAACCTTCAGATTGACACACATACACGTATTCTTTTAATGTACCATGCAAGAAAGCAGTTTTCACGTCCATTTGAAATACAATGAACGATTTGTGTGGAGCATATGCCAAAAATATCCTGATAGCTTCCATTCTAGCAACCGGAGTGAAGGATTCTTCGAAATCTATTCCTTCCTCTTGGTGGTACCCTCTCACAACCAGACAAGTCTTGTTTTGGATGATCGTGTTCTCTTCATCATGTTTGTTCTTGAATAGCCATTTCAAAGTAAGGGGTTTGATGTTATCTGGAGCAGGAACTAAGACACATACATCAAGCCTTTTGAACTGGAGAAGCTCTTCTTGCATTGATTCAATCCATGCAGGGTCGGTCATAGCCTCTTTGACATTCTTTGGTTCTATAGTGCTAACAGTTAATGCATACATGCACATGTCACCATCTTTTCTCAATTGATTTCTTGTCAAAACTGGTCGTGAGGGTTCTTCTATCACTTATTCTAAAAGGTGATCCTTAGTCCACTGATATTCGTGAGGGTAAGGTTGATAAAACGTATGCATGTTCAATGGATCCACATATTGTGAAGATGATGATTCAGCAACACTTGTGGATAGAGTAGCAAAAGGGTTAACAAACGTATTTCCATCGAGCATAGCATCCAGAACATTATCAACAACAGTTTTGGGTTGGAGTGGAGCTTGATTGTCTTGTTGTTGAGCATGTTGCTGTTGTGTTTCTATCCCGTCAACATCCTGTGAAGTGTTTGGAATATTTGTTGCTTAAGAGGATGAATTTGTTGGTTTCGGTGCGGTGTCTGCCATTGTTGTAGATGCCGTTGGAGTCTAACGAACTGGAGGTGCTTGAGCATCCGGGGTAGTTCTTTGAGCAGCTGACGGTTGACCACCAATATAATCATCATACATAGCTTCGAACAATAAATCCAATTCACCTTCAGTTGGTTGTTGAGTTGTTATTGTTGACGGAGCATAAGTAAGATCGAGTCCTGAACTGATTTGTCCAGAAGTCATGCCTTGAAGCTCGGGTTTTAAAATGCTTTGTTCAAAAGCCATAGCCTCCATAATTTTCTTTGTCCTTCGGTTGTAAACTCTGTAAGCACAAGAATCAGCAGAATAACCAATGAAAAAGCCAATATCACCTTTTGCACCAAGCTTCCCAATATCTTCACGATCATTCTTGGGATAACAGAAAGCCCCGAATACATGTAGAAAGGAGATATTCTGTCGTTAATTAGCTTGTATGGTGTTTTGTTAAATCGACGGTGAATGATAGAGCGGTTTTAAGTGTAGCACGCAGTAGCAATCGCTTCAGCCCATAAGAATAACGAAGCACGAGAGAAAATCAACATTGTTCTAGCAGCCTCTACAAACGTCCGATTTCTTCATTCCACGACTCCATTTTGTTGAGGTGTTCTGACAGAAGATGCTTGGTGAGAGATGCCAACACTATCAAAGTATGCTTTAAGGATTTTATTTTTGAATTCTATGCTGTTTTCGGTTCTTATGATGATGACAAGAAACTGAAGAAGGATAGTAATTCTCTTCAGGAAGGTTTTAATCACTTCTGGTGTTTCATCTTTTGATCTAAGAAAGTGTACCCAAGTCTAACGAAAGTAACCGTCCATAATCACCAAAACATACCGCTTTTCATTTATGCTTACGATTCTCATTGGACCACACAAATCCATATGAAGAAGGTGTAACCTCTGCTTTGAATTTAGGACAGGTTTGGGTGGGTGAGATGCCATTTTGCCTTTTCCTTGCTCACATGAGGGACAAAGATGTTCTTTATGATATTTGAATTTTGGAAGACCGGTGACAAGATCGTTTCTGGCAAGGTCATTTATGGTGTCAAAATTGAGGTGGGATAAACGTTGATGCCATAACCATGACTTAGTAGAAGTAGCACGTGCCATGAGGCAAATTGGGGATGCAGAGGCCATTTCATGGAGATTGATAGTGTAAAGGTTTGTTGTGCGGTTTCCTTTTAACAAATCAACTCCTTCGAGATTTCTGACAAAAAAGGTGTTCCTTCTGAAACCGACCTCTAAATCTGAATCACAAAACTGCCCAACCGAGAACAGGTTGTGCCCCAAGCCTTTAACGAATAAACCCTGGTGATCAATATATTTCCCCATTGAAGATCACCAAAACCCAGAATTGCAGCAACATGATCATTTCCAAAGCGAACTGTTTCTACAAACTTCCAGACGAAATTGATGAGAAGCTTTAGATTCTCGGTCATATGCTTGTAACAACCCAAGTCGACGCACCATAAACAAATTTAGATAACCTGCCAAGAAAAGAAGTGGAATTTGGAAACCGTTTGATTGTAGGTTCCTGAGGGTTAGAAGCATTTGCATCATTACACGTAGAGGTGTCAGACTTACACTCAGAGTCACTAGATTCCAATTATTTTTCCACATAGGTCAAAAATTCTTTCAGTTGGTGACCACGATAAACCGTAGCTTCAACATGCAGCAATTTGATCAAATCAAATAAAGAAACCAAGAATCAGTTCCAAACACGCCATGCAATACATCCTTTCTAAAATCTAACGCACTCAAAACAGCATAACAACTTACGCAAAAAAACATATACTTTATTTGTGACCTCTCGTAATTTAGTTTGTTTAACACCCCTCAAGATCTTGAAAAGAGAAATCTGAAAGAAACACTTCAATCTTAATCTCTTAAACACCAAAACCACCAAAGAAGCACCGATGTATGCTATGAGGATCTGACAAAGAAATGAACTTAAAGACACCCGTGCACTGAAAAAACATGTGGAGGTCATGTTTAGTAGAATGACGCATGTGCATGCCTAGTTTGTAATGAACCCGGGCCGGAAAGTAAACTCCAGTGACCCAACTACAACCTAAAAAGCGAAAGTGGCCTAACACACAACCAAAGACACCCCACTAACTCAAAACGATTTCATTAACTCCAAAACGCTGTCGTTCGCACGGCTAATGTATAATATGTTAATATCAATAACAACAAGGGTAGAAATGACAATTCAAAATTTATACATAATTATCATGTATATTATTGTTTAAATATGTTAAAAGTAATAATTTGGATATCTATGACATATTTGAGTCTTTAAAAAGATATATACGCAATTATAAGTTTTGCTTGAATATATATGCAATTATAGGTCTTTAATGGGATATATATGCAATTCGCCCGATGATTTATGCTCATGAGTAACGAGGGACTTGACTTCCTAGAAAGTCTTTGGTAATTATGTGTTTGGTACGCGGCCAAAATATCGGGATTACAATGCCGCTCACGCATAGTAGTTGAAAAGAGGGGCCTACGGCCAATACATAATGGTGAACGATGTTGTTAAAGGAACACCTTCTAGTGGTTAGTGACACCTTTCTAAGCCACTTTTACATACTCCGCGAACAAAAAAATACAGTTTTTTAAATCATTTTATGTTCCAAGTTTTCTGTTTGTTAATACTTTCGACTTATCAAACTTTATATTTTTCGTTCCGTGCTTTAAGTTTTGTAGCTTTATAAAAAAAATTATAAAATATAAAAAAAGAAAAAGGGTGTCGGCATCCATTAAAGGGTATGTATAACCTACCGCTATGCATTTCCTAGTAGGGTGGTTAGTGGGGATTTCCTCATTCACTTATTTGTCTCGTAAGCTTACTACTACTCGTGGTATACGACTAACCAAAGAACACACCTTTTTTAAAAACATAAGATATAGAAATAACTAGTAAATATTCATATATGTTTTGATATTTACCTACATGGTCCAATGACAGACAATAATTTAACGTAGCCATGATGGCTCTTTACAGTAAATTCCAGCTTGCGTCCCTATTGAAATAGGCATCCAAGATTATCGATAGAGATAAAGTGTTTCTCGTACCATGTCAGCTTTGATTTTTTCACATTGTACATTTGCATGCTATAAATTACAATATAGACTTGTCAATTATTTGGACCCCATAACTGATTTTATCAAAATTATCTTTTCCGTAGCATGTGAAATTCGACAATTACAGTACAAAATGAATTGTCAATTCGACAATTTGGGCCCCATAACTGATTTGATCCAAATTATTGTTTACTTCATTGACTTGTAATTGACCATATCACAATTGCCTAATTTGCGGTTGGCCTTGATATGCAACAAGCGTGATTACCCGCGCGTTGCTGCGGGTCGTTAATTTTTTTCGCGTAGTTGCGAGGCATTATTTTAAGCCTCGAGTTAAAGTTTTTAGCCCCTTTTATGGGGCTGGGGCTTATAGGGGCTTATGACTCCATAAGCCCGCGTGACAAATGGAGCTTATTTCATAAGCCGACTTATTTTAAAAGCTCAAGCCTCGATAAGCCCCTATAAGCCTCCTGCCAAACACACCCTAAATAAAATAACGTGTTTTCCGTGCCATACTGGCATGTAGGACTGATTTTTCACTTTGTACATTTGCTAGAAATTACGAAATGGCTACTCAATTTGGGACCCATATCTGATTTTATCAAAATTATCATTCCCGTACCATGTCAAATTCGACAATACAAAATGACTTGTCAATTCGACAATTTGGGCCCCATAACTGATTTCATCCAAATTATTTTTTACTTCATTGACTTGTAATTGACCATATCACAATTGCCCAATTTGCGGTTGGTCTCTACATGCATTTAAGAGCACAAGGATGTTTTGAAACCGGTTTGACTCAGTTTTATACGGATTTTATGAAATCATATATGATTTTGGAAATCATATATGATTATATGAAATCACTATATGATTTACGTATACGAATTAATATTTGATTCGTATGACGAATCATATATGATTTTCGCATTCGTGACTGAAACAAATTTGAAAAAAATTGTAGGAATCACAAATTATATATGTTTTATGAAAATCATTTGATTTTCGCAATTCGTGATTGAATACAATTTAAATAATAGTTACGTTAAAATCAAAAATCATTTTTTATGATTTTCATGATATGAATATTTTTTTTTTTTTCATATATGATTTCATGAATATGATTTCATGAATTCTTATATGATTCGTTATACGAATCATATATTGATTCGTTTTACGAATTATTTTTAATTTCGCAATTCGCGACTGAAAAAAAAAAATTGAAAAAAAGTTTCCTCGATAGTTTATATCGTGATCTCTCGTTTACTGAAAGATAAATAATACTTCCTCGCGATGGTTGTATTTTTTGTCGTTGTGACGATTTACCGCTTGTTAAGATATTTTATTTTTAAAAAAAGAGGTAGAAGTGAGTTTTTTTTTTTTTGATGAAAAATGATGAGTTGAGATTGTATTCATTAGATCTATGACATTATAATTGGTTATGTTGATCTGAACTCTGTAGAAATTACGAAAACGGCTACTCAATAAGGGAACCCATATTGTTTTTATCAATTTTTCATTCAGTTCCATGTCAAATTTCAGACAATACAAAATGACTTGTCAATTCGACAATTTGGGCCCCATAACTGATTTCATCCAAATTATTTTTTACTTCATTGACTTGTAATTGACCGTATCACAATTGCCCAATTTGCGGTTGGTCTCTACATGCATTTAAGAGCACAAGGATGTTTTGAAACCGGTTTGACTCGGCCGGTTGAATCGGTTAAATCGGTTACGGTTAAAAAAACAAGTGATATTAAACCGGGTTTCATATTTTCGAAACCCGGTTAGACACGCCGGGCTTGGAGTTATTCGGGTCAACCCGGTTCTCGAGACCCGATCGGGTTTTGATTTTTTCGTGTTTTTTACAAATAAAGCATATTAATTGTGTATATTTGCGACTCAATTTTATTTTTACATGTTACATTTGTAAATAAATAGTTTTTATCCTCAATATAGAAAATATTTCATGAGTTATATATATATACCTTTTTTATACACATTGCAAATTTTTTTTTTTTACGGAAGACCGATTGATCCAACGACACACAATAATTTAATGTAGGCTATGATTGACCCCTTACAGTCAATTCCAGCTTGCGTCCCTGTTATCGATAGAGATAAAATGTTTCCCCGTACCATGTCAGCTTTGATTTTTCACTTTGTACATTTGCTATAGTATATAAATTACGTAGAAAATAGACTTGTCAATTTTTTCATTTGGTACCCACAACTAATGTTTTAAAAACCACTTTTTAAATTGACCCGATCGAGCTATCAGGTCACGGTTCAACCGGTTTAACCGGCAATTCAATCGGGGTTTTTGGCAAAAAACTGCTTTCGATCACTCAACCGATTTACGGTTCAACCAGTTCAACCAACCGGGTCAATCCGAGTTTTAAAACATTGCCCATAACTAATTTTATCAAAATGGTCTTTTCCGTACCATGTGAACACTGATTTTTCACTTTGTACATTTGCTAGAAATTACAAAATGACTTGTCAATTTGGGACCCATAACTGATTTTATCAAAATTATATTATAATCCATGCATTTAGCATTATACACTAGAAGCTACAGTGCTTCTACTGTACAATGGTTTGGGCCTGGGCTCCCATTTTGGGCCGGCCCAATTATTATTATTTAATTTTTTTAATTTTTGGCACAAAATAGGGGAAAAAATATTACAAAAGTACCGATTCAACTTTAAAATAATCGACATAGTAAAAAACGTACAACTTTGTTTGTTTAAACCGTGTTATTTTTAAAAAAATACCCATATAGCAAAAAAAACACGCTTTAACATGAGGCCAAACACATAAGATCATATAAAAAAAAAACAAATATATAAACAGAGACAAAAAAAATAGAAAATAGACTTGTCAATTTTTTCATTTGGTACCCACAACTAATGTTTTAAAAACCGCTTTTTAAATTGACCCGATCGAGTTATCAGGTCACGGTTCAACCGGTTCAACCGGTTTAACCGGCAATTCAATCCGGGTTTTTGGCAAAAAACGGCTTTCGATCACTCAACCGATTCACGGTTCAATCAGTTCAACCGACCGGGTCAACCGGGTTTTAAAACATTGCCCAAAACTAATTTTATCAAAATGATCTTTTCCGTACCATGTGAGCACTGATTTTTCACTTTGTACATTTGCTAGAAATTACAAAATGACTTGTCAATTTGGGACCCATAACTGATTTTATCAAAATTATATTTTTACTGAAGTACATCGTTTGTGTCGGCATATAGGGATGATTAGCGAGTTCAATTTACAATAAATTTTGGCTTTTTTTTCATAAATTGTTGTTATAAATATCATTTTACACAAAGATTTTTTCATGAGCCTCTAATTATGTGAGGCCATTGTTGCTGATATTTGTTCTTTTTCATTATCAACGCGTATTCCGTATATAGGATCTTAAAAAGAGCTTCCTGTTATGAACACAACAACAACATATCTAATCCCGCCGGGGCGATGTATGGGAGAGTTAGAGTGTAGACAGATCCTACCCCTACCACGTGTTAAACCTGAGAGTAAGGAGACTGCTTCCAAATAGACCTCCGACAAGTGTAAGTGTGCGAGTGAGAGAAAAACAGAGAATGTGCTTGTGTGAAAGTGTGGACAACTAGGGTAAAGGAGACTAAAAGACAAAAGCAGAGAAACAAGCATGCAAGCAAACAAGCATAGATGTATATAGGCAAACATGCATACATGCAAACAAGCATACAAGCACGCACACAAGCATATAGAGGGAAAATAAAATAAAATGCCATACCGAGAGCTAAGGAAAGGACAAAACATGCAAGAGCACACAACTAGGAAATCACAAACAAAAAGATAACAAGCAAAAGCAAACAAGCTGATGAGGTGTCATTTTATACACTTTTTCGGGGTCGTTTAACCCCCAAAATCGTGTGTTTATGCCCAAAATAAGTACTTAATCGTTCATTTTCAGGTATTTCTCATTTAGATGAATTACACGTGACTTGGGCTCATTTGGAGAAGAAACGGACAAGACTACGGACCAACACCATGACTCTTGAAGATTTGTGCTCACAGAGCCTGGAGACGGCATCACCATCTATACTAGACGCCGTCACACTTCATCTAGTGACGGTGTCGCATAATTCAAGACGGCGTCAGCCCGCACCGACTCAAACGCAGATCTAGAAGATTCATTTTACGACAGCGTCACGACTAAAACGCGATGCCGTCGCTGCGATTTTCTTATATATACAAACCCGAAATTAGGGTTTTGGGTGTGTAACTTTAGAATAAAAAGAGAGTACGAACCCTAGTTCGTTTAGCAGCTTTAGGAGACGATTTTAGGGCCTAAAAACCCTATTGTACTTCTTCCAATTCATGTTTTAATCAAGTAAGGTTTACTTAATCATTCAATATGTCTATGTGTTGTTTGATTTATTGTTCTTGCTTTATTCTTAACATGCTTGGCTAAACCTTCTATTGTATTTATTTATGATTGTATGAAACCGAGGATGTAGATCTTAGTAGTGTTGCTTCTTGTGATGGATGTGCATGTTAGGCTTTAGAAAACCAGTTTTCTGTCCATAATCGTTGTTGATATGTCTAGAGAAACGTGACTGTTTGACATGATACCATCGGGTAACAGTCTTCATACTACCTTGCCCCCTAATATGGTTGATCCACTTTTAATGTATTTCACATGCACTTAGTAAACTCCTAGGGGCCGTGTAATAGTCTTCATACTACCTTGCATGTGCGTTGCTCTAGCGGAATACTAAGTAGACGGCGGGTTCGTGTAATTCGTTCATGCTTTAGGAAATAGTTACACAGATCATCACAAGTGTGACAAGGCAACATCACTAGGAGAAGCAATCTAGGGAGTAATACATGACTAAATAAGCACAATCTTTTATCTTATTGTTATCACCTTAGTTTAGATTAGTATTTAGTTTAATTAGCTAAAACCAAACCACTCTCTCCAATATATGATTTTACCTGCTTTCATAAAATACAAAAACACAAAAAGAATCTTCTTTCAACCCTTAGAATTCTGTTAGACCGTGATCAAACCTTCCTAACCTATTCCTCGAGTGAACGATAAACAACCCCGAGCCTTGCCTATACTACACTACAACGATTAGGTGCACTGTCTAGGGAGTTGTAAAACTTCTCGTGTAGAAGTCCTACGACAACCGCACATCAAGTTTTTGGCGCCGCCGCCTGGGGAATAGTTAGGTTTTGATCATAGTTTAGCTTAGTTCTACTTGCTTGAATCCTTTCAAGTAAGATTTAATTCCCGCACATTAGCTTTCTTGTAGTCTATCTTTTCTTTGTGTGATTGTTCGTAATACCCATTGACTATTCCATTCTTCATCATGGAGAACGCGAATCCACCACCTACTCGTCATGTCCTACCAGCTGCGCTCCGCGCACGATTTAACCATGAGCTCCATGAGCTACATAAAATCTCAACCTTTATTGACTCTCGCCTAGAGAGTATTGAGCGATTCCTCAATTGCTTCACCACCCAACCCAATGAGACCAACATGAACGACCTTGAGTCCGATGATGGATCGGTAGATACACCTCTCGTCTCTCCCTTTCCTCACTCTGACGATGACTCGGATAACGAGGAAGTCCTTATGGAATTAAGCGAATATGAAAACGCGGGAACATTGCGCCGTGAAAGAATAATCAATAGTTTTGACGGTGATGACCTAGCATTCCAATGCATGATAGGCTTTAGGAAGTTTACTGCCTATCTCGACCCTTTTCTGCCAATGAATATTATCTCGCGGAAAGCCTACAACACAATAATGGTAGAAAGACTAGAGGGGACGGGAAAGAACCTAGTTGCCATCGTTAAGAATGTCTATGTATTTGTCGAAAGTTTCACCTATATCACAGACTTTGTTGTGTTAGAAGACATAGGAGAATTTATCATGAGCGACATGGCCGATGTCTTAATGGGCAGACCCTTTAGAAAAATCACTAAGCTCAAATATGACGTCGCTAAGGGGTTGGTCTCATTTACTAAGATCTTCGACACATACACATATAGGATGCCACGAACAATACCTAGGCTCAAGAACTTCAATTGGAGTAAAGTTCCACCTTTGCTAGAGCTTAGCCAAAACGATTTGATGAACGGATTTAAGCACCCTTATGGTAAGCGTTCACGAAACAACGTAAGGACATGTGACTTCGAGTCTAGCTACAAGACTCATTAATAAAGAAAAGCGCTTTTTGGGAGGCAACCCACTTTTCTTTTCCCGCATATTAGGAGTGTCTTGTGTTTTAATTCTTTTCCATTTATTTTATTAGGTTTGAATTATCTTGTAATCATGCTTTGTATTGTTTTTAACTTCGTCTTAATTTCAATCAAAGGTATTTCGCAAACAATAAGTGTAGCGGAAATATCCGGTTTTTAGAGCCAAAATTCAAACATGTTAAATGAATTGTTTAGATTAATTCGCGTCAGTATCGAGTTATATGATTGAATTGTGAAATCTCAGGTTTCATGCAGCCATTTATACAGAAACTAACTTATGAAATAAGTGCAGGAAAGTTTTCATCAAGAACAAAAAAATCCGTTTTCACAGAATGTGGAGACGGCGTCACGATTAACAAGTGACGCCGTCACCACGACACCTGCGACGGGGTCACATAAAACCCCGACGGCGTCAAACGCCCAGGTCCAAAAAACTTAGAGTTTTTAATTATTTTTGAAAATAAAACTTGCATAACGTTCAATATATGTATTCTTCCGTATAAACCTGCGAAACCTGATGAGTTTAACAATTCTTTCATCCTATCTATCGAGTCGAACCCTAAATTTATTTTGTATATTTGTAAATCGCACATTTTATGCTTGGTATAGTTGTCTTTGTCTTTGACTACAGGTTATATTTGATGAGAAGAAGCTTGGAAGTTCTTAGGATGCTTTCATAGGATGATTCTTGGAGGACGATTTAGCCGGTTATTATATGTTTCTTCTCCATCATTGAGCAAACCAGGGGAGTACTAATTTCTTTTCCCTTGTTTTCTTTTCCCTTTATCTGTTTTCACGGGTACTTCTAGAGAACATTATGGACAATGTTCAACTTAAGTGTAGGGGGAAATAAGCCTTAGAAACTATTTCTTTATTTGTCATTTGCGTTGTCTTAAAAAAGTATGGGTAATATATCAAAACAATAGATAAAAGGATGATTTTTTTTATCCAAAATTAAATTTTTTTTATACACATAACCAACGAAAACCGAGTATTACGAGCGTCCAATGGATAGGAATTTATATGACTAGCACGAAACCCAAAATCCACCCCAAAATGTGAAGTTCGCCTTAGATCTTTGGATTCACATGGTATCCTATGTCGGGTAACCAATGATGATTTCTATCTTTTCCGGTTCGAGTTAAGGATTTGTCAGTGACTAGTCTCAATGTGGTCTATTCCGTTGATACGGAAGTGTAGGTTTGTGTCTTTGTCGCTTTTTTGGAATGTCTGGTGATTAGTAAAATTCTATGAGTGTGCAGGTAGCATATTAAATTCTTAGACTTATTTTGTGATGCATCCCGAGACCGCATAGTAAGTATTAGGATATATGCTTGATAAGAGGCATTAGATTGACCATGTTTTTACACCTGTAATTTTAATTATGGGTCACATGGATCATGATAACTATCCACCTTTGCCATGCACTCATTTTTTAGTGCAGGGAACCCATTTACAACCCTCGAGCCCTATCCTTTTTTCACGGTTCTTGTAATTTTCTGGTTGAATTCCAGATTATTAATGAAGAGCATTGTCACCCTTAGACCTAATCGTTACACCCAAAAGGCCTTAGCCGACCCCGTATGTACTATTTTTAGTAATTGTTGTTCTAATCCAAGTTAATTATTGTCGTAGTACACGATTGTATGTCCTTATCCTTGTAAATACAGTTTTGGGACGGATTGGGAATTTCATGGTAGTATTTATTTCGCGGAAGAATGGGAAGAAAAGTTAAGTCAATACCCCCATATGTTTGTCTAACATGATATTCCTTGTTATGTTGATCCACCTCTAATCGGGTCATAGATTAGTTTGCTTGTAGAGTTATGTAAAAAGCTCAAAGTGTAGGGGTACATGTTATAATCTAATGTTTGTATTTATGTCATAAAAAAAATGAGAAAGAGGAAAAGGAAAAAAGAAAGAGATTGGTTGTCGAGTTTTGCTAGATTTGTCTATCTTCATCCTGAGTCTTGGCTTAGCAACAAAACCAGTATGTATTCGTATATATAATTATCTAACCCTTCCATTCCAAATTCACCAAAAGTCTATCACCCAATGTATCTCATCTCGCATTTCCGTTTCCCCCTTATATGTTATCTTACCCCTAACTCTCTTAACCTTTTAAAAGTACTCTTAGTTAGTCTAATAATACTTGCATCTAGCGGTAGAGTTTGATTCTTTTACCAAGCTATGGTCATTTATATGCTATGACAGGTATATGAGTGTTGATTTTCGTTTCCCCCATTATGGTTATAATTTATTATAGCGAGTGAAAAAGAGGAATCCTAACACTATGTGAGGTGCTAGTTATATACTTTCCGTGCTTTTAATTACAAGGTCTAGAAGGTCTGTCGTGGTCGAATATTTTTAAAGAGTAGGTTAAATATGGAACCCTCATACTGTTTATATGTCTAGGTTAGAGAATCCCTTTGCTGAGACAAACAAATCCCAAGTTGTGAGGAGTATTTGATGAGGTGTCATTTTATTACACTTTATTCGAGGTCGATTAACCCCTAAATTGTATGTTTATGCCAAAATAAGTACTTAATCGTTCCTTTTCAGGTATTTTCTCATTGGATGACTTTGTTTGAATTTACCGTGACTTGGGGCTCATTTGGAGGAAGAAACGAACAGGGACTACGGACCAACACCATGACTCTTGAAGATTTGTACTTACAGAGCCTGGAGACGGCTTCACCTAGACGCCGGCACACTTCATTCTAGTGACGGCGTCGCATCAATTCAAGACAACGTAGGCCCGCACCGACTCAACGACGATCTAGAAGATTCATTTTTTCGTGGCCGTTACAAAACTAAAATGCGACGCCGATCGCTGTTGCGATTTTACTTATATAACAATACCCGGAAGACTTAGGGTTTTGGTTTGTGTAACTTTAGAAACAAAAAGAGGGTAGAACCCTACTTCGTTTAGACTGCTTTAGGTGACGATTTTAGGGCCTAAACCCTATTTTTTTACTTCTTCCCAATTCTGTTTTTATCAAGTAAGGTATTACTTAATCATTCTAAATTTTTTATTTTGGGTATATGTGTTGTTTGATTTATTATTCTTGCATTATTTCTTAACATGCTTCTTGGCTCTAAACCTTCTAATGTGTTTTACTTTTTGATTGTATGAATCCGATGTTAATGTAGATCTTAGTTGTGTTGCTTCTTGTGATGGATGTGCACGTTATAGGTTTAGAAACCAGCTTTCTGTCCTTAATCGTGTTTATATGTCCTAGGGAAAACGATGATGTTTGACATGATTCCATCGGGTAAAAGTCTTCATACTACCTTGCCCCGAATATGGTTGTATCCATTTATTGTATTTCACATGCACTTAGTAAACTCCAAGGGGCCGTGGTATAGTCTTCATTCTATTTGCATGTGCGTTGCTCTAGCGGCATACTAAGTAGATGGCGGGTTCGTGTAATTCGTTCATGCTTTAAGAAATAGTTATACAGATCATCACAAGTGTGACAAGGCAACATCACTAGGAGAAGCAATCTAGGGAGTAATACATGACTAAATAAGCACAATCTTTTATCTTATTGTTATCACCTTAGTTTAGATTAGTATTTAGTTTAATTAGCTAAAACCAAACCACTTTCTCCAATATATGATTTTACCTGCTTTCATAAAATACAAAAACACAAAAAGATTCTTCCTTCAACCCTTAGAATTCTGTTAGACCATGATCAAACATTCCCAACCTATTCCTCGAGTGAACGATAAACAACCCCGAGCCTTGCCTATACTACACTACAACGATTAGATGCACTGTCTAGGGAGTTGTAAAACATCTCGTGTAGAAGTCCTACGACAACCGCACATCACAAGCATACAAAGGATACAAGCATAAAATCAAAAAACGCAAAAAAAGGCAAGAGGGCAATAAAATAGATAAACGTTAACGGAAACGGAAACACCTCGAGATGAACAAAGAAATCATAGTTGCAACCTAAGAGAGATGCCGCGACTTAGAATATACAAATATGTATGTGACAAATAATAGAGTAGTTTATAAAAGTATTTTCATAAAAAAAATGTTTGGCATTGTACATTTAATTTTAAATATTTTATACAAAACTTGGGAAAAAATATATTAGGAAGAAAAGCACGGGATTCCGAGGATATTAGGAAGCCTTGAGACGTATTGGGAGTGGTTTCGTTGTCCGTACGCACACAAAGGGCAATATGTTAGACGTGATCATGATCCGAATCCGTTCATTTTGCTAGAAGCTGTTGCATCACAAGACTTATGGATATGACATGCTTTCTTTGGTGTTGCTGGGTCGAACAACGACATCAACGTTTTACATCAATCCCCTTTATTTAATGATATCAAAACCGGACGAGCACCAAAGATTCTTTTTGTGGCTAACGACATAACTTACCCATGGGGATACTATCTTGGTGACAGGATATTTCTGGAAATGGTGACACTCATTAAGACGATTCCAGAACCAGCTGATGATGACTAAAAGCGAATAAGGTATACGCAAATACGAGAATCGGCAAAGAAAGATGTGAAACGAGCGTTTGGTGTTCTAAAGAAGTGTTGGGCCAATTCAGTGCCAAATGATCTTTCACTTGGATTTGAATACAAAAAATCCTAAGTGTTAGATAACCTTAAACAATCAAAGGTCACTGAGTGAACGTCATCAGTGAGTCACCTTCAAGTGTTCAACCGAGTCTACAAGAAAGACTCAACCATTTAGTGAGGCGGTTCTCAGTGAATGAAGTCCCTGAGCCAAAGAAGAAGGTGACGGGTTCAGTGAGTTGTGGCAATAGACCCATTGAACCCCATATGATCTCCAACAACTAGAAGTCTCTAAAGACAAGTTCCTAAAGAATAGGCGGGATAGTTTGAATGGATAAGTCCAAGCTCTTATCCACATAAAGTCAAACTATCATGAATAGGGTATGAAGACAAGGTCAGTGTCAGCACTGACCTTAGAAAGTGTGTTTGTCTCATACTTAGATTAGAATTGTAATAGAGACAAACCTGTACAATATGTACTGGTCAATCAACCTTGGGACACACACTTATCACCTATGTGGGTATGACCCTACCAAAGTAGTATAAATAGACATGCATAGTAAACAAAGTAGGTCAAATTTGTGCATTCAAAGTTGTATCTTTCACAAACACCTACTCCTCAAATATCAACTACGTTCCTGAGCAATCTCAGTTGTTTAACATAGTTGTCAACTTAGCATAACACTTTAAGGTATGGTAAGTTGTTAGTGAGGAGATCACACACACATTGTCATTCAATCCCTATTTTTGTTTCGCAAAAAAAGGTATAGTTCTTAATAAATTATAAGAATTAAACGTTGAAAAGTAGTTTTGTGTTCGTTACTTGTTTACATTTATATTTGTCAAAACTGATTTTTATTACATTACTATAAGCCATGAGTTAGTTTATCTTAAATTTCTAAGCTTTTGGTCACTAACTCAAAGGGAATAACAAGAATAAATGAGCTATACTAGCCAATCCCGCACGAGCGATGAAAAAAGAAAGCATAATGAGTATGATGTATAGATGCATCATATAACATAATATGATTCGAAAATACAAAGGAAATGTGATATCTCCCAATTGGTACCCGACGGAAGCATATCAACCGGACGACCTCTTACGATCAATGAACAAATGCGAAAAGTTATGAGGCACATCAAATTGTCACAAGCGCATCAAAACTTTCGAGCCGATTTGGTCGAAACACTTGTCTCTTAATGTTTAGTTTTAGCTTTAAAGGTAATATTTTTAATATTCAAAGTTTATGTAATGTTTCAATTTATGAATAAAAGTTTTTAATTTACTACATTTATGTTTTTGGTTTATAAGAAAAAAATTTAAATAAAAAAATGGATATGAAAAGTGGGTAAGTGGTTACAAAACATATGAGTGAGTGAGAGAAAACTATAAGCCTAAATAAGAAGCCACCGTCTACGACTAATTTACATGAAAGAAAATATCCAAATATAGAGAAAAAGCAACCACCGTCAAGACTGATCAGCAGAGGCTTATCTTTGCTGGAAAGCAACTCGAGGGTGGGAACTACAACATTCAGAAGGAGTCGACCCTTCATCTGCTTTTGTGGTTAGGAGGAGGAATGGAGGGACAACCCTCCGTAATTGATTTTGGTTTTGTAACTTTTTCGCTATCACGGAAATGGATGGCTGAGGTAAAAAATTTTTTCCTTTCTTTTCTTATCCAACTCTTTTGAAACATAGATTACAATCCTCACTTTGTTTCCTTCATAAGATGCTACAACCAGCTGAGTAATATTCCTGAATTCTGCGATTGACATGATAGCAGGGACAACCCTCCGTACTTGATTTTGGTTTTGGATCCCTGAAGTACATGTTTGCTGGATATGGACTTGTAGTAAGGTAACCAAAAGAAAATTGTAGTACTGAACCAAAAGAAAAGTTGGCTAGTTTCTTAAACCAAGTCAAAATTCGTTGTAAAGCGGTGGTGGCAGATGGTATACAATGTTCATTTATTTTCGTGAATAGATAATGTGATTACCAAAACTGTTTTATTACAAAGATCGTTCCACTTCCTTTGATAAAATAATCTAGCTTTCAGCCCGTTTGACCTGATTCGTTTTTAGTTGAAAGTATTTTTTTCTTAACACATTAGAGATCAAATATGTTCCAAATCATCAATCCATCAATATTTTAACGTGATCAATCTTACAATGGCTAAATTTCAAAATTTTCTTCTTATTAGGTGATGCTATGATGCTTGGGTATACTGCTATAGCAGTTTATAATTGTGTTTTTAGGTAAGATTCTCATGCTTTTTAACATAATTATTACCCTTATTGTACTTGGGCTATCAGTAATTGAGTATCAATAGTACAAGTAGAGTGGTAAATGTCAAAATTTTCCAATGAACTTGCTGTAATAGTCAAATTCTCATTTCCAATTTTTTTTTCTATTGAATTAAACAATGTCTGATACCCTGCTTTTGTGTTCTTAACAGGTATACATTCTTGAAAACTCATAGATTGGCTAATTGTAGATTAACCCTTGCTGAGATGGTTGGGGAAGAGGTATTCTATTGGTGTTTTTCCGTTACTACTGATGTTACGCTATTGTATATTGTATTCTTATGATATGCTCAAATTCATTGATAAACAGGGAAATACGTTTTTGTATCTACTGAAAACACGAGCTAAAATTCGTAGAATTACCGATGATCCTCGTGAAGACATGGATGAGTTAATGAAGGTAAAGATTTATGTTCTTTTCAATGTTGTTACAGCACTAATTTTATTGCTTTCTTGTTCTTTTCAATGTTGTTTGCAACAGGCTCCAGATTTAGTTTTGGAGAAAAGTAAACGAGGGGGGAATGTGAAGAACATGCGTTGGAAGTCCATTTACTTGAGTTTACTGTGGTAAGACAAATATCATAATGATCGTGACAACTTCTTTGAACATACAAAACCCTAGTTGAATTACAAAGCATAGTTTTTGGAATTGAATACTTGGTTTTATTTCCCTATGTTACTCTAAAACATTATCCTATCTTCTAATATGCTTTTAAATGTATGGTTGATTTAAGTTAGCTAGTCATGCCTAAGGGTTAGCAATAATACAAAACCGTACGCTGCTCAAGACTTTAAGGAAAATTTGAAAATAATGAAACAAATAGACTGTGTAGTCCGGTTTCTAACTAGGCACAAACTATTCGGGTGAATATTCAATACTAATTTAATCGTCTAAATGAAGACATTTCACAAATGCTGAAGAAAAAATAAAATGACAAGTTCGATTTTGATCAATTGTCTTAATTTTAGTCATATGTTATGTAAATTATATTATTGCATTACTAATCTTTCTTTCTTTATTAGGCTCTTAAAGAGTCTTGTTCATATCTCTCGCCACATATCCTGTGTGAATACCTTTACGGTTTATCTAAGAAATTTACCAATTACTATTCCTCCATGCGCGAGGTATATCATATGCTCTCTTATACAATAATAACAATATTGAATTTAATTTCCGTTCTCTTAAATCAAGCTAATATTCCATAAATTAATTTGATCTTTATAAGACGTGATTATTTGTGTTGGTATTTAGCGTAATGTTGAAAGTTTTGGCAGGTGGGGTCTGATGCTGAGAGCACATTATTGTTGTGTGAGGCAACCGCAATCGTAATGGATAAATGCTTTCTTCTTTTGCGGCTCACGCCGGTTTCTCGGGTAGGGTTCTTTTCCCAGGATTTTGTTATGCGTGAGTAACTTTTCTCGGGTAGAATTGAAGTTTTAATATCTAAAAGAGGATTTCTATTATGTTAGATTTTATAAAGAATTGCTAATATCACTGTTTTAGTATGACCCGAAAGTGACAAAACCAATCTATAAACTATGAATAAGAGTTTCTAGATGTTTCCCTTAATCAGCATTTATAAACTATGTCTTGCACAAGTGTTTTGCATGTCTAGTGTATACTACCTCCGTCCCAAAATTATTGTCCACTTTTGACTTTCTAAGTCTTTCTTTCTCAACTTTGACCTTAAATAATTTTGTTTGTGCTTTTTAATATTTTATGCATAATACATGAATAGATTGAGGTTTTAATGTATTTTTCATTGGGTTAATTTTTTTCAAGTATTATTATAATCATAAACAAAAATATTTAAGGTCAAAGTTGACAAAGAAAGACCCAGAAAGTCAAAACTGGACAATAATTTTGGGACGGAGGTAGTACATGAGAAGGACTGCATAACTTAATGCAATACAAGTGTTTAATTTTTTATTTTATTTTTTAATTCATGCTTGTTGTTTTGATTTCATCAGGACCCACCTAGAAATTCTCAATTTGAGCTGTTTTCTATTCGTCCATATATTACATCAGATTCCGAGTTTGAAAAGGGTAAGATGTTTGGGTTCATTGCACTATCAGATAAGTATGGGTTACTATCAGATGGGGTGTCCCACTTATTTGAGCCGGATTTTGCTTATGTCCCTCTATTCAACCATGAATGGTGTGATCCCATATAAATAGTGTCTCCAGAATGGGTAGTCCTGGCAAATCTTCAGGGAATACTTCCAGAAAGTTTCTGACGACAGGCACATCTTTAATTCGCCTTTCTGGGATTTTAGTTTCCTCTTTCTTCATCATTTGAACTAAGAACACTTGACATCCTTTGTCGATGTACCCTTGCGTCCTGATGCTCGAGATGACTTCTAGTCTGGACTCATTTTTAACTCCGCTTCTCTCGCCTTGTACGATCAGCATATCATTTCCATACGGAACACGAAGGTACTTCTCATAACACACAACCTCCGCGCGATGCTCGGCCATCCAATCCATTCCGACGATGACGTCAAAACTTCCTAGTTCTATAGGGAGTAAGTCGATTTTGAATAGGTGATTTTGCAAGTTAAGAGTACACCCTCTTAAAATAGTATTTGTGGTTAGCGACTTTCCGTCGGCTAACTCCACACTATAGTTAGTGTCTAGTGTTGTAGGAGGGATGTCTATATATTTACTGAAAGCGTATGACACAAAGCTTCTATCCGCACCAGTATCAAATAGTACTGAAGCATAGACATTATTGATCAGGAACGTACCATTCACCACGTTGTTATCTTTCACCGCAGCTTCAGCACATAGGCTGTATACTCTGCCAGGTGCTCTGCGTCCTCCTTGAGTGCTGGTTGATGCTTGGTTATTTCCCTTAGGGTTTCCTTGATTCTGCCTCTGATTGTTCTGAGGATTTTGTTGGTTGCCTCGAATTTGGTTTCCACCGCCTTGACTCCCACTGTTCGGGCACTTGTTCTTGTAATGTCCTTTTTCGCCACATCCGAAACAAGTAACATCACTTCCCTGTCCTCCTTGGCTTCCGGGTCCTCTTTGGTTTGCAAGGCGAGGTGGAGCTCGGCAGTCTTTGGCCTTATGTCCTGCCCTTCCATAGTTGTGACAAGTAGGAGGGCATGTGTCAGTGTGGTGTCGTCCACACTTTCCGCAGTAAGGTAATTTACCAGCATAGGAACCTTGCCCAGCTGTAAACACCCTTGCTGTCTCTGGACGTTTGTTCGGATTGAGATTACTAGTGGTGTTTGGGTTGTTGTTGTTGTAGTGGTTTCTGTTCCATTTCCGCTTGTCACCAGAGTTTTCTCCTAACTCTTGGACTGTAAAACCCGCATGAAAAATACCATGAAATTTAAAGTCTAAATAATAATAAAATCTTACAAGTAAACGTAAGAAATAA
>BQNB010009274.1:0-87262 GCA_026074375.1 Tanacetum coccineum | reverse complement strand
TTGTAATTTCTAGCTCCTTGCTAGTTTTTCTTAATAAAAGTCGCCGTTCAAAAAAAAAAAATTCTTTCTTTTTTGGTGAAAGGTGAACTATATTTATAATAAAACATGGTTACATCAATTCATAGAGGGAATAGGCATACCTATTCCTTGATACACAAATAAAAAATACAAGAGAAAAAGGAACAAATAAATTAAAAGGAATAATTCAAAACTAAATAAATCAATTATGAAAATGTATCATTCAATCACAAGTTGTAGTTAAATCAAAATCCAAAGCTACCCATTTAAAACCTTCAACATGAAAGTATTAGCATTTAATCCTGATTTTAAAATTCATATTACATTATGGAACTAAGAAGGGGGAGGGGGGGATGCTCAACTACTGGATCATAGAGAACAGCATTCCACGTGACTTGCATACAGGAATCAAAGAGCTTTGTGCAAAAATTAATGTATGCTTCAGAAAAATCCTCTAAGCTTCCAACAGGTTTCTTGCCTCCAAGAGATTCCGCAGTATTTGAAGAGTATGTTTGTATGCAAACACTATGAGATGCAGGTTCTTCATTCCCATAATAGTCCTCCAACGCTTGGTTTATGTCATAAAATTCAGATAAAACAGAAAGCCAAACATGGGATACAAGCAAACGAGTAATATAGGCAGCAATATGCATTACCGTTATTTCATCTGATGAACACGTTTTGACTATTTGCGTGGACTCTTCACTATTAAGTTGCTTTAGAGCTTTCTTGGCCGTCACACATTCCATTATTGTATGGCTTACTAATTCATCCAACAAGACCTTTCTTGTTGCTTTCATAATTCCAAAATGCAACTGAGAGCAAACCTCCTCGAAAATGTTATTAATGAAACCGGGTTGAAAGTCAGTTTCATTGTTACTATGATGAGCTTTAGAAACACTTTCACGTCCAGTAGTTACCCATAAGTTTATTGTTACTATGATGAGTTTATTATGGGTAACTACTGGACGTGAAAGTGTTTCTAAAGCTCATCATAGTAACAATGAAACTAACTTTCAACCCGGTTTCATTAATAACATTTCTGAGGAGGTTTGCTTTTAGTTGCATTTTGGAATTATGAAAGCAACAAGAAAGGTCTTGTTGGATGAAATAATAAGCCATACAATAATGGAATGTGTGACGGCCAAGAAAACTCTAAAGCAACTTAATAGTGAAGAGTCCACGCAAATAGTCAAAACCTGTTCATCAAATGAAATAACGGTAATGCATATTGCTGCCTATATTACTCTTTTGCTTGTATCCCATGTTTGGCTTTCTGTTTTATCTGAATTTTATGACATAAACCAGGCTTTGGTGGACTATTATGGGAATGAAGAACCTGCATCTCATAGTGTTTGCATACAAACATACTCTTCAAATACTGCGGAATCTCTTGGAGGCAAGAAACCTACTGGAAGCTTAGAGGATTTTTCTGAAGCATACATTAATTTTTGCACAAAGCTCTTTGATTCCTGTATGCAAGTCACGTGGAATGTTGTTCTCTATGATCCAGTAGTAGAGTAGCCCCCCCTCCCCCTTTCTTAGTTATGAATTTCAAAATCAGGATTAAATGCTAATACTTTCATGTTGAAGGTTTTAAATGGGTAGCTTTGGATTTTGATTTGACTACAACTTGTGATTGAATGATACATTTTCATAATTGATTTATTTAGTTTTGAATTATTCCTTTTAATTTATTTGTTCCTTTTTCTCTTGTATTTTTTATTTGTGTATCAAGGAATAGGTATGCCTATTCCCTCTATGAATTGATGTAACCATGTTTTATTATAAATATAGTTCACCTTTCACCAAAAAAGAAAGATGTGAGCTTAAAGCTATGAAATTATTTGCATCTTTGTGACAGAATTGTGGCCTATTACAGACGACCAATGATTGTTTTCGATGAATTTCCGACGTATATTTTACCGACAGATTTCCGACAAAAAATACCAAGAGAATTCCAACGCATGTTTTTGGTCGGCGTTTCCAACTGAATTCCAACAGAAAGAAATTAGCGACCATGGTTTTTGCGACACACTATTTCTGTCACAAATCTGTCGGAAACTGTTATTACCGACGGTTTTCCTACAAAAATGGCCGTCTCTGAAAGTCAAGTTTCTAGTAGTGATTGTTTATCATATATCCTTTTCTATCAACATACTTTAGATTGTTTTGCCACATTTTAAACACGACCGGGCCGTTTAAACTACCAGTTAATTACTAGACGTTAAACCATGAACCTTAATTTATCTGCCTGTTTTCAGGACATATAGTGGTTTAAACTGCGTGAACGATAGACACGATATCATCGGAAGACAAACTTTTTCTTTTATTTTTGAGTGTCTCCTTAGTTTAAATCCCTTCATTAATTCTTTTCTAATGTTGCTTGTTGAGTTTCATTGTACGTGGATTTATTATCTCGCTTTATGAGTTTAAACTTGATTGTAAATTTTATTTGTAAATCAAAATATACTGTTACTTTAAACTTAAGTTTAACGATGTAAAAAGCGTTTGACATTATTGATATTATTTGCGTAATTTGTATTTCCTTTCTAATTTTGGCTTAGTTATTTGTCAATTAGGTTGCTTAACTTTCTCACGTTAGCAAAAGCAAGCGACCTCCTCCGATAGAAAAGATTAAAGAACGATAACCAAGAAAGGTAAAAAATATCCAGAATTCATATTAATAATTGAGTATGTCAATCTCTACATGCTATGTAGAGTTAGCTTACAAAGCTTTTAAGCATGAAGAAAATCATATACCCGACAACATAATACTAATCTAATAACAAGATTCTCACATGCATTATGGTATATATTAGTAACAAACAACTTCTTTCTTCAGCCTATGCGGGATATTGATAAGAACCTTCTTATTAATTTCCCTATTAGTATTTATTAGTTACCTTTATTACATTTTCTTAGTCAAACTATTTAGTAGTTTCCTTTATTATATTTTCTTAGTCAATAAGTCTAGGGCATCTTTTATTATAAATAGAGGATTAGGATTGTAATTGTCATTATGTGGAATGAATATTAAGTATTGTTTTGTTTATTGTTTTGTTTATCAATCGGGGGGTCGGTTTATCCCATCAATATAAACTATCTATCTTGTTTACTTTCTTCTATCAATTCTATTATCGATCCGGTTCGTATCAATTGGTATCAGAGCTGTTTCGATTCTAGGGTTTCACAAAAAAAAATTGTTGATTCACGATGACGAAGGTAACTGATCTGGAGGCGAATCTGGAACAGTTCAAGATCGAGCAGGCTGCAATCAACTCAGAGGCAGCGAAACAACGGGCTTTGTTGCAAGCAACGATTGAGAAAAACAAGGTTGAAGCGGATCGGCAATTCGCAGAAATCATGAATGCTCTCAAAGCCCGACAATCACCCACCACCCTTCCCGCCACTATCCCGCGCTTTGAAGAAAATAGTGGGCAAAGTTTCCGTAATGACGAGGTGGAGAAGGAGGTGAAAGACATCGGGTATAAAAGTGCTCTTGTCATAGTTGCAGAAGTTGCTGAAGTTGCTGATGAATGTGGTGGGAAAAACCTACCACTAACTGACAGCACACTTAAGGATTTGGATACAGAAGACATTTGCACATGTGTCGGGGTTCTCGAATCAGCGAATAGCCAAGACAGCACGAACCCGACTTGGGCAGGGGATCAGTCACGTATAAGAGAGAAGGATGTGCCTTCCCATGTGCCAAGAAAACGAAAACTACACTTGGGTGGACATATTTTTGGACTGGAACTTATTATTGGGCTTCATTGTGATCCAGGGAGGGGAGAAGATAGAGTAACGTGGAATCCCGGGATCAATCACCATCCATCAGAAAGGAAATGGAATTTTTGCCTGAATTCTTTTATAGAATCAAATATCATGAACAATCATGTGTTTCAACATCATGATGACCAACATGAGAGGAGGGTAGTCAAAAGAAGAGTTTGGGATCCGGGAATTACAGGAGGTGAATGTTGAAGCAACACCTTGAGGACAAGGTGTTTTGGGAGGGGAGTATTGATAAGAACCTTCTTATTAATTTCCCTATTAGTATTTATTAGTTACCTTTATTACATTTTCTTAGTCAAACTATTTAGTAGTTTCTTTTATTATATTTTCTTAGTCAATAAGTCTAGGGCATCTTTTATTATAAATAGAGGATTAGGATTGTAATTGTCATTATGTGGAATGAATATTAAGTATTGTTTTGTTTATTGTTTTGTTTATCAATCGGGGGGTTGGTTTATCCCATCAATATAAACTATCTATCTTGTTTATTTTCTTCTATCAATTCTATTATCGATCCGGTTCGTATCAGATATACTCGTTATGAACATTGCATTTTAAACAAAAGAATTAATATACATTTTTACATTGCTATTGTTTGTTTGTTAGCATTCAATTTTTTTCTATTCTAACTTGTGCGAAATTAAAGATTAAACATGTTTTACAGTAACAAATTAAAAGAATAAAAAGTTAAGAGTTCATATGAGTTTCATGGTATATCAAAGCTGGTCGGATTTTTTCAACCCGAAGAACTTTGAAATACCTGAAAACATACACTGGTCTCAACACATTTATCACACATACAGTTATGGTATATAACTAACCAGAAAATTCTATCTTCAACCGATGTGGGATAGAGTATTAGAAAATATCTTCACTAAAAAATGGTAAGAAAGAGATAATTTAAGAGTTGTTCCACAGAAGATCAAACTGAAGTTTAGAACCGTGAAAATGTGACCATATATATATCCCCTAATACGAAGTTGCGCGTGGTTGCAAATAAGATTCTAATAAAGCAACCGTAGTGTGAAATGTTGTCCTTTAGATTTAGAGATCCTCGAGTACCAGATTAAAAGAATAAAAGCTAAGAATTCATATGAAGTTTTCAGTCATTCTAAACCATGCCAAAAAATTTCAACCTGGATGAAATATCCGAAAACATAATACCATTCTCAACACATTCGTCACACATACACTTATGGTTACAAAATATCTTCATTAAAAATGGTAAGAAAGAGATAAGGCAAGAGTTAGAGCATGAAACATGAAGGCAAGAGTTTGTGATAACTTGAATAATGAAAGATTTTGATTTTTATGCATTGTATTAAAAGAACCTGTGTTTTTTCTAACCGTTTACTCATCTGAAATTTATATATGTTTTCGGTCAGAGCTAAAATCTATGAAGCAAAAATAAACTAAAGTTATAGAATTAATAACTAGTACGTATACGTAATCTCGATGTGTAAGAACATGAGATGTCGACAACCTAGAATTTTTATGGTTCTTGAATAGCCTTCATAGATATGACTGCACTGCTTGGATCGGCAATCTTTGTCCTTGGTTAAACTTCACAAAATCTAGCCACCTTAAAACAACGATTGAAAAGAACGAACAACCTTTAGAGTTATATATTCCACCAAAACAATTTTTACAGTAAACAAAAATTAAAAATTTGTTTAGAGTTCATATAGGTTTTCAAGTTATCACACACCAACAAGTGTTTTAAACTTGATGGGCGACGATTAACCGAAAACATAATATTATTCTAGACACATAACACCTGAATATAAGTTTGTATATTAGTCGCAAACAATTTCTTTCTCCAACCAATATGGGACATAATATTAGCATAGAAGACAAAATAGGTTTCCATTAAAGAAATGGTAAATTGTTATATAAATATTTCAATGACAAGGAAAGAAAAAAAATGCAAGAGTTATCATGAGCTCTATAAAGGAAAGAAAGATGTGTCACTTGGAACTCCAAATTGAAGTTTAGAAACAAACTAGTTTATGTGTTTGGAGCATTAATCTCGACGGTAACTAATTGCTTGGATAACGTGAAATCACATGTTCTTATTGCTCTAAAATTAGAAATTGCCAAGATTTTATTGTCGTACAATATTCCAAACAAAGCCTGCTTTTTATAAGAAATAGGGGTTGGAGTTTACTTATCTTAAAGTGTTAATATATCGTTGAATAAACTATGTTTTTGGGTTATGAACTTCAAAGTATTTAAGTATTACCATACTTGTTTTGGCCCTCGGTTATCTTGAAAACCGTGAGGCCGACGCTTCTGAGCTAAAAAAGCAATATTATGTACCATCAACTTCTCCACCTCCCTTGGTGATAACTTCATCTTCTCATCTTGATTATCATCCAAGTACTTGAGTTTGTACGTCCTATGATTTAACTTGCAACCCCGGTTTATATATTAGAGAAATGAATATCATATTCAAAGTAAGATTTACTTGAAAACCAATATGCATTAGTTTCTGCCTTGACCCCTAATCTAAAGCGATCCATTTTATATTGCACAATCAAACACCTTTTTTGATGACAAACTCGGAACCATATTTATAAAGGCAAGGAGAAAATCTTCTAGCATAAAAAAATACAAACCATTTATGCTTATTAAGTGTGTGATGATCTTATTCAAATGCCTCATGACATTCGATAATCATCTATGGAATATGATGCTGAAACGAAGTCCTGAATTTGATTTACAAACACTATTTCGGAAACTGCTTATTTTTAAACTGCAACAAAAAGTCCCAAACACCCTCAATCTGCATTAGCTGGGTTTGTCCAGGTCTTGGCCGGGTCTGACCGGGTCTTGGCGACCGCGTCTTGGCCGGTTATGGCCGGGTCTTGGCCGGTTATGGCCGGATATGGCCGGGTCTTGGCCGAATATGCCCGGGTCTGACAGAGTCTTGGCCGGATTTGACCGGATATGACCGGGTCTTGGCCGAATATGTCCGGGTCTAACCGGGTCATAGCCAGATATGGCCGTGTCTGGCCGGACATGGCCGGGTCTTTGCCGGGTTTGCAGGATATGACCGGGTCTTGGCCGAGTTTGGCCGGATATAACCGGGTCTTGGCCGGATCGGTCTGTGCCGTATATAGACGGGTTTTGTTCGTATAGTGGTGGTTTACGTATATGAAGACATGAATAGATTCAAAAGACTCTTACATATATTATCAAGTGAGGCGAGATTTTATATGTAATAAGTTAACTAGTACCTCTAGTATAAATGGGTTTCTAAATGCACATGCGTGTATAAAGATGGTAAAAGGTTTGATCTTAAATTCTTGTTGCTGCTGCTCTAATAATGAAATATTGGAAATGTTTATGCACTGAATCAAAAAAACCTTGTAATTTTCACTAACCGTTTACTTATGTGAAATCTTTTATGTAGAAATCTATATTATCGTTGAACCAATTATGTTTTTGGGTCATAAGTTATTACTGTATGATTTATGGTTCTCACACAACTAATAATTTTTTGGCGTGTGGAAAGAAGGTTTACAAATACGTACTCTCAGAGGGCATGACTAATGTGAAACATGATGGACTGTAGATACTTGCACTTGAGTACTATCTACATGCATAACAAATGAACGGAACATCAATAAACCCCGTTCTTGAATCTTTGGAAAGCCTACCTGCTTATTCAGTTTAAATGCGATTTGAGGACCATTCATACTCGGGCCTGCTTCGTTACAATACTGACAACTTGCAATCGAGTTTTCGTAGAATAAGACATTCTTAAGATGTAGAATACTCTTGTTATACAGTAACACATCTTCCACTCCAAACTTCCACATTTCGGGGTTTTGGTCGTCGCTCTTGTGTATACTTTTATACATGAATCGTTGTATGTGAAAAGGTTATTATTTCTGTTGAAAAATAAAGTCCAACAAACATTGAAAGCTAGCGTGGAATATAGACTCAAAGAAAACACACACGTATGACCCAAACATTTACGTTTTATTGATCAAAGGAAAAGAATGATGTACAACGCCCCCTCTCCCCTCACCTCTTTATTGTAGAGATGAGGGGGGGAGAAAACCAACTCTAAACCGAGTTGAAACCTAGCTGCTACAATGGAGGTAAAGAAAAACACATATAGATCATATGAATACCCTCTATGGTATATATAGAGTTCATGAAACCTACATATAATCCATAAATTCTCTAATTGGGCTAAACTTGGGCTAAAGTTTCACTAAACCCCCTAAACAATCTAATATGTATACTAATTTATACAAACATAAATGGACGGAAATAAATGAACATATAAAAACAAACACAAAATATTTAGAATATTCTAATGTTTCCTTTTTAGGTGTTCAATTGCCTATTTGCCTATTATACAAAGACATTTAGACACAAACAAATAAACATACGTAAAAGAACATATAATCAGATGTTCACGAATGTAAATGAACGCGAGGCTTGTGTTCATGTTCATACACTTAATTAAATGAACACAAAAATTTTCCACAAAGAAATGTGTCATTCACTAACGTTTACTCTCAAACATTGACTTGGAAGAGTAAAGGATTGATCTGTGCATGCATATATACTAACATATCAAGATAATTTTCAATAGTTTTTGATAAATAAACAAACATTTATAATGTCGTCTACTTCCTCCAAAAATATTACATGTGATCATATGCGAATTTTTACTTATGTGCTTATGATCTTAAAACCATAACCGAACCGAAAACCGAATATTTAATTCAGTTCGTTTCGGTTTTATAGTTTTTACAATTTCGTTCATTATTTTTTATTTGATTTTCAGTTTCTTGTGATTTCCAACCTCTTTTATCATCTTAGACAATCCTATATATAGTTGCAGATAATATACAAGACATTTCTGATGGGTTTTCTATTCCATAACTAGATTAATGCGCATCGGAAATAACAATTAATCTAGGGCAAGAATGGAACTAAACCCTAAAGGATCTAAACCTAATTAACTAAAAGCAACTTAAAAGAAATTAATAAATGAATAAATAAATAAATAAGAAAATACTAAACCGTTGATAAAAACGGATTTACTCACACGCAGACTACCTTAGTCGAACTTTGAGGCAAGTACCCCAAACGAGAGTACCTCTAATAGCTTACACCCACAAACCAAAGAGAAAAGAATTCGAATTCGAACTCCTAGGGTCCCGTTACACGAAAGACTCTTTCAAAGAGTAGGAATAAGAAAGAAGAAATGAGCAATGAAGAACTTGGCATGCCCCTCTATTTATATCCAAAAGGAGGGGTTGGGTTTACTATTTTGGGCGATCCCCAAAAAACATCCCAATGCTTGTTACTTATTATTTCTCTTTACAGTTCATTGAGGGCAACTTAAAAAAGACTCTACTTTTGACGATAGTCTTACCAATTAGTTATGAACTTGGACACTAAATCCACAATTTCTTCATAGAGAAGAGTTCAAGATAATATATAAGAAGTTAATTGGAAATATTTATAAGCATGTAACAAGAGTACAAGGCATAAAAGATAACTCGGCGTCGATATAAGAACATGCATAATATGAGCACAAATTATTGGGCCTATGTCTAGTAGCCGACTTATAAGCCGAAACATCTATAAACTGCTAATCTCAAGTATTCAAAGCATTTACATATCCATAAAAAGAATGATATCAAGGTTACGATGAAACATATTGTGTCATGTTCATGTTATCCTAAAACAAAATTGAGAACTGACTTACTAAAACATCGCCCCCTCTTTAAGCTATAGTGATGTTAAAAAATTAGAATGGTATCCACAAGAACATGAACATGTATGCGATACTTTTGAAAATTAAATATAAAAAAGTTAAGAGTTAATTATGCATTCTCAGATACAAACTCACCTTCCAAAATTTTTTTATTCGGAAGATGAGTATAATATCGGAGAACACATTAATATTATTCTAGACATGCATAACAAGCATACACTAGAATATATATATAAGTAACCAACAACATATTTCTTCAACCTATGTGGGATAGAATGTTAGACTAGAAATTAGTTAGAAGATATGCCATAAAAATATGGTAAACAGACTTTTATGTACATAGAAAGAAATATGCCACTTGGAACACTAGACTGAACATTGAAGATTATAAGCAACTAGGTTATGTGTTTGGAGCACTAATTATGAAAGGAACATCTTGTATAACGTTATCACAAACTTTTTAGTAAATTAAAACAAGTAAAAACATTGTGTAAATAAAACTATTCTAAAAAAAGTAGTATGTGAACATGTACGTATCTGTATCAAAAATCTGATCATATTTACAAGCACACAAAGTATAGGTTCATTAATTAAGTTCATATATCCTTTTCGATCAATATATATTTTTTTTTTGAACGGCAACTTTATTGTTTTGCGACATAAAAGATGTCAACCGTTTATAAAGTTCCCATTTTGTTAGTAGAAGTGAGACCATGAAACTTTGTCTACCTATTTCGTCTTCGAGTCTACTTTCTAATTACATGTTCTTAGGACATGTAGTGGCTTAAATTGCGTGAACGACAAACACAAATTCATCATAAGACAAATATTTCTTTTATTTTCGATTGTTTTCCTTGTCTTCAAAGCAAGCTAGAAATAATATAGCCAACTAACAAGGAAATGAATCTTGTAGCTCCCACTGAATTTGACACCATTACAAGAATGTCATTTCAGTAATAAAATGCATAGCTCCCACTGGATTTGTCAACATTGTAAGTGTTACATCACCAGTAAAAATCAAACAGCAATTTATTTACTTTCATATTCTCTTATAATGCCTATAAGTAGCAATGTATTTAGGTATTGAGCAAAGAATATGAAATTCTACTTATGTAGATGAGGGACTAGCCATTTATGCTTTCTTTTAACTTGAATATTTAGCATGCAATTCCTCCTTATTGTCTGCATAGCCACAAGGGTATTTAGCACCTTAAGGAATAATATGAGTCTAAGAAAAATACCTAGCAGATATGCTAGTAATTTCTTTACTCATTGCGGTTTAAACTCATACATCGTGACAAATGCAAGATGTAATTTATTTTGGTAGCTATAGAAAAAAATGTTCTCTAGTTACTCAAAATATTTTATCTTTCAATTATTTCAAAGCCGAAAAGAAGGGTAATGAAAGACAGTAAATGAGTTTAATTTAAATTGAAAATTTTCAATTATTCTTGTCAACCAATGAGTATAGATAGAAGTAAGTCTCACCTTTTCTTACTAGGAAAAGAGACTATGTTTGTCTTTTATAGAAGAACAAACTTTCGTTTACGAATTATGTTGCAAAACACAATTAATCAGAACATAGAAAGTTCAATTTAGTATTTTCAATAATTAAATTCTTAATAGAATTAACTACCCAATTAATTTACTAATTAAGACTAAGATCCAACTTGACCTCCCACTTATTACCAAAGGTCTGACCAGGGCGTAAAGAAGTGGGGCAAGAGGTAAGCGTCGAGCGTTAATTGCATTTAATGCAACTCTTAGGTTTATGATACTTGTCAAAAACATTAGTCAGCATGTAATAATGTTTGAGAGCATGTTTAGTATCATCTTATGCCTCGGGTCCAAGGTCTGACCAAGCCTACTCGAATTAAGTCGACCAAGCAAGAACTTGCAAAAATCGTTAGAGGTCTGACCAGTACACGAAATTCGCCATGGGTTGGTAGGGCCCTAAGGTCTGACCAAAGCGGTCAAACCAATTGCACGTGTTCTTGGTTGGCTGGCATAGACTTAAAATTTTCAAAAGGGTATACACATAAATATGTTAAAAGCGTATACAAAGAGGCATGCAAAACAACTTTGTATCACTTATTTTAAAAACCTTTAATAATGACACTGTAGTGACATGCCATGGTTCACGGTAACTCTAATCGAACGTATAAAAAAGCGGAGAAACAGGTCAGCGCGAAGCATATTAAAAACCTTATTTCTTTAGGGAATTACGTAAATACGACCCGCCTTAAACTTCTCTTATAGTTTGTTCTAGTGGATGAGCCATACTTCCCATGAGTCCATAGCATCTAGTTTTTAATTCAATAAAAAAGCAAGTTTCATAGTTTAACGTCTTATTAATTATTTACAAAAAACAGTTTTCCATGAAACAAATGGTTGGTCACTATAAGCATGCATTAGGCGTGTAAAAATTAATAGACTACATAAACATCATCTTTTAAGGCATATGGCATATTTAATTAGGCGCGTAAACAATTAGACATTAAATAATCATGCATACATGGATTCATAATACAAAAGATGACATTAAGCATACAAGTAAACATGTAAAATCCGAGTTCTCTTGCGAGTATTCCCCAAATGGAGAACCATAAGACCCTCACTAGGTTTTCTGCTTAAGTACCTAGATCGCCCCATTCACCACATTTGTGATTGAGTGGGTCTTATAGCCGGAATAGACAATAATAAAAAAGGAAGCATACAAGCTTAATTAACAATTTTAATTTTCCTTTTTAACCTATATTAACTTTTAATAGATTTTCAAGATCAAGATCTACATATTTTATTCAGTTATGGCAAGGAATTGCATATCATTGTCATATTTTACTAGTAAAACATGAATAAAATATAAAACGCAGCAGATCATAGCTTATGTTTTAATAATAGGCATGTAGACTAGGCGTATAATTAAAACAAAACGTGTAACCCATAAAGCTAAAACGAGTTGGCTCGTGATGCCACTGTTGGGATTTAACATCTAGGTAACCAAGTAACTACAAGTACGCAACGGATTGGATCTAGTAATAGCATATGGTTAACACGTACATGAAAAGTAAATAGAAAGCGTACCTCTCAGCAATTCGATCTTGAAAATAAATAAGTGATTAAAACAATCACCTCTACGGTTGCTCACACAATCACGTCAACCGAACACGTTAAGTTGTCTAGACTTAACTTCACGAACAAAGCAACAATTGTACCTTCTTGGATCAAAACCCTAATCAAACAAACCTTTGTGATCTTGAACCAATTAAACCGGATTAAGGTTTATAATAAACCCTAATTAACCGAAAATCCTTAAACCGAATTAAAGAACCTGAAAATCCAAATTGGGGTTCAACCGAATTCAGTTGAGGTGTAGAACCGAAACCCTTAACAACCCTAGAGAGGGGCCAGGCGATTTCGGTGAGGGAGGGAGGAGGAAAGGTTTTAGGATGAGCAAATTATAAGGTAGGTTATGGGTGTTTATATAGGCACCCAAACCCTAATTCTAGAAAACCTTCATGGGCCTCCTTATGTCCTAATTGAACACAAAACCCATCTAGAACCTCCCATAGGGGCCGACCACTTTGGTGTCCCCCTTGGAGTTCGGGTTTTGTTCAATTTAGTCCCTTGGTTTATATTTGTGAAGTATTAAACGCATTCTCCGTGTATTAACGTGTGTGCCCCCAATAGGCTCACATATTCGTAATGTACAAATGCTAGCCGACTACCATAATCCAACAATTATGTTACAGTTAAGTGACAAGTTAATACCCTCTAGGTGGTCTAAGAATCAATTACCCAACTAGTTTAAAAAAAACAATACTAATAACATTTATGTTAGGCTTTTAGAACGACATGAGTATGTAATACAAGATTTAGGATTATCAATTGATCAGTTTTTTTTAACAGCAAGAGAAATAGATTAACAAACTAGCAAGAAGCTAGAAGAAGTTACAAACAACGGGATAAAGCGTCACAAGGGTTACATATCCACTTAATAGAAACCTTTTTTTGTCTACTAGAGATCCAATTAAATGACGAGAGCTTTACATCATCAATGATAAGCTGCTTGTTGGGTCTTTTTGTAGCAAAAGTCGTGTCATTACGGAACCTCCAAAATAGCCAATGAGTTGTTTGAACAACCACATCGAAGAATTTGATGGAGGCAGCAGGGAGGGGGACTCTATCAGCAAGGTTTAATCCTTCAAGAAGATTGGCTATAGTGATGCTCAATGCATTTCCATGTGTCCTTAGCAATTGGACATGAAACGAAAATGTGGTCTTCGGTTTCAATTGCATCATCACACATGGGGCAACATACACTATCCAAATCAATACCTCTATAGTCAAGATTAGCTCTCGTGAGGAGTCTCTTATTTGTGGTTCTCCAGATGAAGATATTGACTTTCAAAGGAAGGAGAGTGTTCCATCTAGTTGGGGGTACCTGTAATGTGGGAAACTTTTGGTTTATGTAGGAGCGCATCATTTTGACAGAAAAAGCTCTTGAATCATCAATAACACATTCCCACAAATCACCATTATCAGATACACGGAGATAGGCCACAAGACTGCACAATTCTGAAAACTCACAAAGCTCTAAACTCGACCGAATGGGCCTGCTCCATGCCCAATTGAAGGTCAGACCTACAGGGGGTGTAGAGGTAAGGGCGGAATGTGTAGCAGCAGAAGACACGTAGGTTAGTGGTTGGAAGGTTGGATAGCGGTTACAAACAAAGCAAGACGGGTTAGAATCCAACCGAAATAATCTTGGAAAAGTGTCTTTAAGAGGCGATCCTCCAAGCCAAGTATAGCCAAAACTAAGTACTACGACCGTCACCAATCTTTTTCTTGAATATTGAAGGTCAATGCCAATCTTGCTGAGATCATCTTTTAGCTTGGCAATACGATACCATGGACCCGATTTAGATTTGATTAAAGAGGTATCATTTAGCCCGCCATCTACACCATGAATAGAACGAATGATTTTACACCAAAAAGCATGATTTTCAGTATGAAATCTCCACCACCATTTACTAAGCATAGCAAGGTTACTAGACTTGAGGGTGCCAATGCCAAGACCTCCATTTGATATAGAAGAAGTTGCTTTGTCCCAAGCAATCCAAGCAATTTTGTTCTCATCTGTAGTCCCACCCCAAAAGAATTTTCTTCTAATACCTTCGAGCTTATTGATTATTTTGTTGGGAGCTTTAAAGGTGGAAAAATAATAGACACCAAGACTACCAAGATAAGGTAAATCTTCCACCAAAAGAAAGGGACATTGCTTTCCAATTAGAGAGCCTCTTATTGAACTTGTCAGCAAGAATGCCCCAATTAGCACACCTTGACATATTCCCCCTAATTGGAAGACCTAAGTAAGTGCATGGGAAGTTAGAAGGAAGGCAGCCTATCATAGATGCAAGAGAGTTAACTTCCAATGTTACGCCAACACCATAAAGCTTACTCTTGTGGAAGTTAATTTTAAGACCGGAAGCGAGGTTGAAGCAAGTTAAAATTCTAGATAAGTTCATTGCATTTAACCATGACCATTCACCCATCAATTGATCAGTCAGTCCAAACTTGAATAACTTTCTAGGGCTAATGTCAGCTAAATTTATCATAGTTGTCACGATTTTTTTTTATAGGTATCAAACAAAATTTTTTTCTTTCCTATGTACTAAATTCGATTTTATTGTATTTTCTGTGTATTTTATGACCATTTTGCCCCTCATTTTATTAACCCGGGAGGGGCAAAATGGTCATTTACTACATAAAAAATGCAACAAAATCGAGTTTAGTACACAGAAAAGCAAAAAAAGTTTGTTCGATACATATAGAAAAAAATCGTGACAACTATAATACATTATCATGCCATTAGCCGAACTTTCTACTTCCCTGAATAATCCAAGACTCAGAGTCTCGAGGAGGGTTTTGATTTCACCGAGCTGAGAGTGTATTTACTTGGAAGTTTTCGGGTCAAAGCACAATCCAATGTAAGGTTTTCCATTTTATTGGTTCTGTTGAAGTGACAAAATACCCCGGCCAGTAACAAACCTATATAACTCGCCCTTTTATCAACGATTCACTAACAAATTTGTGACGCGTGCCATAATGAAGGAACCAATGAAAAGAAAAAGAGCGTTACTTATTAGAATCAGCGATAAGAAAATGATAATTGAAAAACTAATGGAAATATCAGTACAACATTAAAACGTGTCGATCATTAGTTTGCTGTACATAGTTTAAGAAATGGTTGTTTATATTAAAATCATTATCGAAAACGATTCATGGATTAATTCAACGTATAGAATTTGTACTCCTACTTTGGATTAGACATTTGTGTTCTATCTTCAATGAATCAAATTGATGATCACGCTAATTAGGTATGGTTTTCTTCTAATTGACTAATGACAAATTAATGGGTAATGGATACTGTCACTATTTTAAGCAAATGATACTGACTACAAATAAAGAGATTAGAACAATGCATATCGAATTTGTACAACTCTCATGCTATGTCGCATGCGTGCTTACACATTTAAACCACTAAATGATCAAATTAAACGCCTTTAATATATTTCTGTTTAAGGGAAATATTCCAGTTTTTGAGTAAAACTTTAACTTCACTAGTGGATGGCCCCAAGTTATTACGAGACGTTTATTTTGGTCTTAAGATAAAGGTTACTGATAAGATTTTTTATATTCACGCACACATCCGGTGCACCAGCAACAACAACAATAATCAGTCATGCCGCAATAGAATATGAGCACTATACCATGACTACATGGAGGCCCCATTAAATACCAAATATAAAAAATATAAATAACAATATTCACTCATAATACATAAAAAGTATTACTAAGATTCCAAAAACATTAAAACAACGATACTAAAAGAAACGTTTAACCGAGTTCAAAGCATCGAAATTAACTATTTAAATAGTGTGATTCTTCTAGCATTCGTAGAACCAAAGTTGTTGATTAGATCGTCATAGATAATACTCTCTAACATGTCGTTCTCAATAGCTATGAGTGCTAAACAATTAACAATTAAACTTGGAACATAAAATATTAAATTGTTTTACTCTAAAAAGCAAAAAACTTATTAAAAAAGCAAAATAATAAGTTTAAAACATTACCGGATGATTAATGGCAAAACTTAAGATCGATTGTAATTCGTAAAAGCCAAAGATATATCGCCGCAACTCAAATATCTCTAAACTGTTATTTCGTTTTTGATGAGGCACGTTTCAATTTTTATATTCCATTGGGATTTGGGCCTAAGGCCATCAGAATAATTAAACACATGCATATATAAAAAAATATTCCAAATTTTGGTGGCCCTATTTTAGATGTGGCCCTGTGCCAATGCACATGTTGCACCTGTGAATAGCCGGCCTTGGATATGAGAGAGATAAGATTTAAACGGTACACTTCTACCCGAGAGTAAACTGAGTACTTTGGAAAGACCTTCGACAATAATATGAATATCCAAATTTAAAAGCATGTATAGACATAAAAGGCGTCAAGCCAACATACAAGCATGCAAGCACACAAAAGTTTGATACCCGGGCATAGAAACTATAAGGGTGTGGTGGTTTTAAAAAAATGTCTTATTACTAGCCTCTTACCCAGTCAGACGTGGTCACACCTTTGATTTTTGTTTTAGTAAGAGGCGGGAGACATATTACCTCTTACCCAATAAAAGATGGATGACTTGTCTTATTGACTTTTATTATCTCTTAGGATGTGTAATAGCTTTTTGTTATCATAAATTTAGAATATGTATTAACATAATTTATTTATTGCTGTATTGACTTCGTTAAATGTATGATAAAACGAGTAAGTCGACCCGCGGTTCATTGCGGGGCGACTGATGGACGTCGTTGTTGTTGATGGCGGATTGGGTTTGATGTCAAGATAAATAATTCAAATATGTTTAATTAGAGAGGTTTAACTGCAACTATATGACTGACAACTGCTAGAGCACAATCTATTTCCGGATATTATCATAATATAAAGCATAAAACACGAAAACATCATAGAAGTTGGATATTGAATTTATTGCATATATGATGATGCTACCCCTAATATTGATCATAATGATCGAAATCAATATATTTAACTTATTAACAACAAACTTTCAAATTAATACATCATCATATAAAAATGAACACTAACTTCTGCATAAATTCAAACAGTATGGAACAACATGATGGGATACTTTCTTAGTATGAGATCGTTTTGACCTTAAAGATTAATAAACAATCTTGGGCTGCATGCATAGTCTAAACAAAGCAACTTCAGCTGCGGCACTTTCTTGTACGAAACCTCAAACCTGAAAATCCATCACAATTACATTATTACTCGGTGCTTAGAACTAACTGATTCATATACATTTCCCACCTGAAAAATTCAAAAGATTGATTCGATATCATATACTTGATAGACAAATCCATTTCGTGGTTTATTTCGTAGAGATATGTTTCTTTGTATTTTTTAACACTTTTATGTGAGCAAGTTTGTAAAAAGTCGCAAAATTCAGTCTCTAAACAAAGATCCAAACACCCCCTACAACTCAGCTATAAGTAGTCCCTGACTAAGTCTAAACATTTGAACCGTTGCCTATATCATAACTCCGATAAACCATAATAAGCTCATACCAAATTAACATCTTTTTTAACTCAAAAGATAAAAAAATATTCTTAATACATCTCCTACTTCATTACATGCATAATGTATGGTATAGGGGTGTTTAGGATAACTAATTATAAGAACTTATTTACTCATTTCTGGAAACACTTGCAAAAACACTAAACATCTAAAGTTGCATAAGCAATATTAAACATTGAAAATTGCATAAGCAGTATTAAACATATTAATCGGCAGCGTCTATACCCTATAAGACTTTAAAATTTTTGATATCTTTGACATAAATCATGTTGAACAGAAACAAAAATCAAAGTTCAAACAAACCTGTTCGCTAGATGTAGATCCCATGTGATGAGCAAACGATGAACTTGAACCATTATACTGCATAGATATATCCAACACAAACTTCAGTTTTGATCTAACCATATGTTTTGAATTAAATAAAGAAGATGTGGCAAATTTGAACCACTGACATACGAATGGGTTAATTCGGGTAAAATATAATAAAATGTCAATTTCATGCTTAAAAGTTGCAAGGTGGGTGACTGCATAAGTTTATACTATTTACAGCCATGTTGAGTTAAAAAACCACTCGCGGGAAGGATAAAACGTAAAAAAAACAAATAAAGTGTACATGCAGTGAAACCTTAATTCAGTAACAACAACCTTTAGCTGCTTAATAATAAGCTACAAAACTTTTAAAATGTCTCTTTTTAACACTATAAATTATAAAATCTTCACTATAAACTCAAGTGTCTTAACTTGCTCTAACCTATGTTGTTGTTTTACTATAAAAGCTAAATGTTGCAATTAAATGGTCATAAACAATAAATTGAAGAAAGTCGCAACGGAATATTTATCTTAGATGTAAAGAAATAAAGCTACAGAAACTCCAACAAAACAAACTTTATTCGGGTCATATATGTTTTCACATAAGATATACTTTAACTTGATTTTAGGTTTCAACCGACACATGTTTCTACATACTACCAAACCCGGTCCATTTTGACCAACCTCCAAAAACTACATGTCATTACTCATGATCCAATCTAGCACAACTCCGTTTGCTCACACGTTCGTTCTCAAACCTAACAAAGATTTTTTTCTATTTAAAAATATAATTCCATCGCATTTTTTGAGAATATCTTGAATTGGAAAATGATTTTTAGAAAGAAAAAAAGACCAAAAAATGAAATGAATAAACAAATGAGACCTTCGACCAGGCTACTAGACATGAAACAAACAACGCCTGGTGTATCCCAAAATTATAAGTATTCTACATGTGGTTCAAACGTTTTCTACAACCAACTCAAACATAGCATTTCCACTCAAATTAGCCTTTGTTTTTTACTAATTTTGTACCATTTTTCTGTTGACAGTTATTTAGGTAAATAATGCACGTCTATAATTTTGACTGTTATTTGACTTTTTTAGTATTACGAAAAGTGTTTAGCTGAAATAGACACTGATAAACATATAAGTAATAGCGTACCGTTTGTGGCAGATTCGATGGTGGTGCTTTGGTACCTTGTACACTCTGGCTTCCAATGATGATTGTATTCTTTCTGCCCTTTCGAGAGAACCTATAAACAAAGATGTAACCATCAATCACACTGTCTAGTCACCCTATGAAGCTAAATATGTTGGAAGCTGCTTAATAGAAATGTTTAGATATTGGACTGATGAAAAAACCAATTTGAGATTCATGATCACGAAGATTACTTCAGTGTAAAATAGCCTAATATAGAGATACCTTCAATGCAAGCATTAAGATATCCAAAGAGACCTCTATTAAATTTTCTTCCGTATCAAAATCTTTTAGCTTATTCCCAGACATTATGATTTGTACTTATTCATTCTGTTTAATATTAAAAATGCACGATGTACAACCTAATAGAAATGACAATGTAACAACAAACAATAGTTTCTTACTTATTGCCAACAAAAGGCGCCATTCGGGCTTCATATCCGTCACATTTGTTCCCTGACACACCTCGGTACTTTGAGTCTTCCCTCGAAAACCCATTGCCATGATGACGTAATATGTGCACAAAATTTTCTTTCGAAAGATACTTTATCGTCTATAACATAAGAAAAACATAAACCAAATTTAATACGAAGACATTATATTTTAATCAATAAATTATCATTCATGAACTTCAAATACAAACCTAATTCATATCCTCCTGATAATCACTAATATTAAAATTAATGTCAGCATCCACACCACGAAACTTGATCGCCGCTTGATGATAAGCTCTAGATATCAGAATCAAAGTCCATCAATAAGCACAAAGAGTATAATTGATAAAATTTTACAAAAAAATATAACAAAATATACATCAGATTGTATACCTAGCTGTGGTGTGCGGTCGTCGTAGGACTTCTACACGAGAAGTTTTACAACTCCCTAGGCAGTGCACCTAATTGTTGTAGTGTAGTATAGGCAAGACTCGGGGTTGTTTATCATTCACTCGAGGAATAGGTTGGAAATGCTTGATCACGGTCTAACATAATTCTAAGGGTCGAGGGAAGATTCTTTTCATATTTTTATGTTTTATGGAAAGCAAGTAAATCATATATTAGAGAGGTTGGTTGGTTTTAACTATTAAACTAAATAATAATCTAAACTAATGGCGATAACAATAAAATAAAAGACTGTGTTTATTTAATCATGTATTACTCCCTAGATTGCTTCTCCTAGTGTTGTTGCCTTGTCACACTTGTGATGATCTGTGTAACTATTTCCTAAAGCATGAACGAATTACACGAACCCGTCGTCTACTTAGTATGCCGCTAGAGCAATGCACATGCAAGGTAGTATGAAGACTATTACACGGCCCCTAGGAGTACACTAAGTGCATGTGAAATATATTAAAAGTGGATCAACCATATTAAGGGGCAAGGTAGTATGAAGACTGTTACCCGATGGTATCCTTTCTACACAATCATGTTTTCCTAGACATATCAACAGCGATGCAGACAAAGCTGTTTTCTAAGACTTAACGTGCACATCCATCACAAGAAGCAACACCACTAAGATCTACATTCTAGGTTTCATACAATCATAAATAAACACAATAGGAGGTTTAGCCAAGCATGTTAAAGATAAAGCAAGAACAACAAATCAAACAACACATAGACATATTGAATGATTAAGTAAACCTTACTTGATTAAAACATGAATTGGAAGAGGTACAATAGGGTTTTTAGGCCCTAAAATCGTCTCCTACAGCTGCTAAACGAACTAGGGTTCGTACCCTCTTTTTATTCTAAAGTTACACACATAACCCTACATTCGGGTTTGTATATATAGGGAAAACGCTGTGACGGTGTCGCGTTTTAATAGTGACGCCGTCATGAAAGAGAATATTCTAGATAATGGGCTGGGTCGTATACTCTGACGCCGTCGTGGAATCATGTGACGTCGTCTTGATCTTTGTAGTGACGGCGTTACGTTGTATTTGTGACACCGTCTCCAGCCACTGTAGAGAAATTCTTGTTCAATGTTGGTGTAGGTCCGTAGTCTTGTCCGTTTCTTCTCCAAATGAGCCCAAGCCACGTGTAATTCTTCCAAATGCCTTCCAAATAAGAAATACCTGAAAAGGAACGATTAAGTACCTATTTTGGGCATAAATGCACGATTTAGGGGGTTAAACGACCCCGAAAAAGTGTATAAAATGACACCTCATCAAATACCCCTACACTTGGGATTTGCTTGTCCTCAAGAAAATGGGCTTTTCTACCTAGACAATAACAATATGAGGGGTCATTTTACCTACTCTTTAAACATATTCTACAATACAACCTTCTAGACCTCATAATTAAAAGCACGTAAAGTATATACTAGCACCTCACATAAGTGTTTGAGATTCTCTCTTTCACTTAAGTGTATAATGAATTATAACATATTGGGGAAACGGAAAATCACACTCATTACCTGTCATAGCATGTAAATTACCATAGGCTTGGTCAAGGATCAAACCTCTACCGCTAGGTGTAAGTATTATTCATGACTATCTAAGAGGTCTTTATAAAGGGTTATGGGGTGTAGGTGTAAGATAACATATAATGGAAATGAAAACGGATGGGATACATTTGGGTGGTGACTTTGGGTGACTTTGGGGTTAGCTAATTATTTACACGAATACACTTTGGTTTGGTTGCTAAGCCAAGACTCGGATGAAGATCTACAAACTCTACACAACTCTACATCAATCTCTTTCTTTTTCTTTTATTTTTTTTATTTTTTTATTTTTTAAATAACTTAACACATCACAACATGGGGTTTATAACACGTACCCCTACACTTGAGTTTTTAATGGTGTTTATAATACGTACCCTACATTGAGCTTTTACATGCTCGATATTTATAATCTAACTAATGACTCGATTTGAGGTGGCAACAAAACTAATCAAAATAACATGTGAGATATTTTGACAAACTTATGGGGGTTTTGACTTACTTTTTCTTTCCCATTCTTCCGTGAAATAAAAATATTATCATGCATCCAATCGTCCCAAAAAATGTATTTACATGGATAAGGACTTCAGCTAACCGTGTACTCAAATAATTAACTTGGGTTATTACAATAATGTACTAAAGGCGAGTACATATAAGGTACGCTAAGGCTTTTTGGATGTAACGATTGGTTTAAGGGTGACAATGCTCTTCATTAATAGTCCGAATTAACCAGAAAATTACGAGAACCATGAAAAAGGATATGCTCGGAGGGTTGTACTAGGGGTATCCTACACTAATAATGAGGTGCATGGACAGGGTATGTGATGTTATATGATGGTGTGACATATAACAATTAAAGGTTAAAAACATGGGTGTTCATCCTAATGCCTTCTTATCAAGCAAATCCTAACTAATAATACTATTTGCGGTCTCGGAATGCATCACAATAACAAGTTCTAGAATTTAATATGCTACCGATACACTCATATGATTTTACTAACACCAGACATTCCATAAAAGGCGACAAGGCAATGCAAACATGGCCGTAATGACAGAATAGACATGCACACCTGCAACTCAACCTTAACTCGAACCGGGTAAAGATAAAATCATCTTGGGTTACAAACGATGGGTACCCGAATTCCTAGAGATCTAAGGGTGAACATCACATTTTGGGGTGGAATTCTGAGGATTATTGTGCTAGTCATATAAATTCTTATCCATGGGACGCTAGTAATACTCGGTTTTCGTTGGTGTGTGTCGTAAAAAAATTTAAATTTTGGTAAAAATCACCCTTTCATGCTATGTTTCGATATATTACCCATCTTTTAAGGACAAAGCAAATGGCAAATGAAAGAATAGTTTCTAAGGCTTATTTTCCCTCACACTTAAGTTGAACATTGTCCCTAATGTTCTCTAGAAGTACCCGTTAAAACAGATAAAGGGAAAAGAAAACAAGGAAAAGAAACTAGTACTCCCCTGGTTTACTCAATAATGGAGAAGAAACATGTGATAACTGGTTAAATCGTCCTCCGAGAATCATCCAATGAAACTTCCTAAGAACTTTCAAGCTTCTTCTCATCAAATATAACCTGTAATCAAAGACAAAGACAAAGACAGCTATACCAAGCATAAAATTTGCGATTTACTAATATACAATATGAATTTAGGGTTCGACTCGATAGATAGGATGAAAGAATTGTTAAATTCATTAGGTTTTGCAGGTTTATAATGGAAGAATAAATATATTAAATGTCGTGTAAGTTTTATTTTCAATAATAATTAAAAACTTTAAGTTTTTGGAACCTGGGCGTTTAACGCCGTCAGGGTTGTGGTGACCCCGTCACAGGTGTCGTGGTGACGGCGTCGCATGTTAATCGTGACGCCGTCTCCACAGTCTATGAAAACAAAATTTTTGTTTTTGATGAAAAATTTCCTGCACTTGAGTTTTCGTTGGTGTGTGTCGTAGAAAATTTTAAATTTTGGTAAAAATCACCCTTTCATGCTATGTTTCGATATATTACCCATCTTTTAAGGACAAAGCAAATGGCAAATGAAAGAATAGTTTCTAAGGATTATTTTCCCTCACACGTAAGTTGAACATTGTCCCTAATGTTCTCTAGAAATACCCGTTAAAATAGATAAAGGGAAAAGAAAACAAGGAAAAGAAACTAGTACTCCCCTGGTTTACTCAATAATGGAGAAGAAACATGTGATAACTGGTTAAATCGTCCTCCGAGAATCATCCAATGAAACTTCCTAAGAACTTTCAAGCTTCTTCTCATCAAATATAACCTGTAATCAAAGACAAAGACAAAGACAACTATACCAAGCATAAAATTTGCGATTTACTAATATACAATATGAATTTAGGGTTCGACTCGATAGATAGGATGAAAGAATTGTTAAATTCATTAGGTTTTGTAGATTTATAATGGAAGAATAAATATATTAAATGTCGTGTAAGTTTTATTTTCAATATTAATTAAAAACTTTAAGTTTTTGGAACCTGGGCGTTTGACGCCGTCAGGGTTGTGGTGACCCCGTCACAGGTGTCGTGGTGACGGCGTCGCGTGTTAATCGTGACGCCGTCTCCACAGTCTATGAAAACGAAAATTTTGTTTTTGATGAAAAATTTCCTGCACTTAATTCCATAAGTTAATTCCTGTTTAAATGGTTGTACAAAACCTGGGATTTAACAATTCAATCATAAGACTCGAAACTGACGCGAATTAATCTAAACAATTTATTTATCATGTTTGAATTTGGCTTAAAAGCCGGATAAATTCCCCTACACTTATTGGTTGCAAAATACCTTTGATTGAAATTAAGACGAAGTTAAAGACAAACAAAGCATGATTCCAAGATAGTTCAAACATAATAAAATAAACTATGAAGAGTAAAACACACATGACACTCCTAATATGCGGGAAAGTAAATTGGGTTGTCTCCCAAGAAGCGCTTTTCTTTATTAACGAATCTTGTAGCTAGACTCGAAGTCACACGTCCTTACGTGACTTCTCCTTCATCATCCATTCCTGTTAGGTATTCGGGTCTAATCTCTAGGCATTCTTTGTAAAATCCTAGTATCTTGCTCATTACATACTCTACCCCTCTTCTCTTATCCTCCTCATTCCTAAGATAGAATGATTTGGTATGCTCCTTTTCTAAGTCTGACAGTGAATCGTATTGTTCTATCTTATGGGGCGTCTTATAGGCAACTTTATCGGTCCTGTTAATGAATCTTACAACTCCTTCGGGTGGGTCGTGAGTTATTATAAAAGGTCTCCCTAGTACCACTTGTGACAACCTAGGGTCTATGATTGAACTAATATCCTCGACAATTATGAAGTTTACGACATAGGTAAAGTTTCCTACGAAGACATGCATCCCTTTTATCCTTCCTGTGAAATTGCTAATTCCTCCATTTGCATCTTCCCTAGGGTCAAGTTTTCTTCTCATGATCCAGTTGTACATCATTCGGGTCATAATATTAAGAGGAGAGTTAAGGTCGATGTAAGCTTTTTTGATATGCACGTGTCCAATATTGCACGGGATCTTAAGGTTGTAGGGGCATCCTTCTGTGATGATAGGGTTTCTAAGAAATATTGAAGGGATTGGGCCACTCATTGTCGAAGTACTCCACTACTATTTCTTTCGTCGTTGCCCCTTCTCCTTCATTAGGATCCTCATTTTGGGGTTCATCATCATCTTGTATGATCTCGATGAACATCACTTCTTCATTATCCTCCTTAGATCAGACAAATTTTGCATTGGAGGATTGGGGAACCAACCCGAGCAATTCAAGCATCAAATTTAGATTCCGTACATGTTCTGTGGCGATAGAAGCTAATAGATCAGGTTGTGGGTGTGGGCTAGAGTTGGTTTCTCCGGGGTTGTCTTCTACTTGCTCGACATCCGGCTTATTAACTTGGGATTCATCGAGCTGCTTGAGGTGGATTGTGATGGCGTTGATTGAACTATGGATTTTTGTTGAGCATTGCGGGTCCATTATTGGGTAAGAACAAGCAGACGAAACTGGATAGGTCCCCAATTTTGGGTTCTTAACTGTATCACTAGGTAATGTGCCCGCTATTTGATCGATGATGGCTTTCAACACAATATCTATTTTGTTGGTCATCTCACCTTGTTGTCGTTTGAAATCGGCTTTAAACTTGGACAATCTAGCATCTTGAGATGCCATGAACTCGAAAACCAGTCCTTCTATATTTGATTGATTGTTAAAATTTTGAGGACGGTTGTTGAAGGAACGGTTCAGGATCGAACTGTTGGGTTGGAACCGGTTAGGTGAGTTTGAAAAATTATTTTAAGAATTTTAAGGTTGTCTCCACCTAAGGTTCGGGTGACTTTTACAGGACGGATTATAGGTGTCACTAAGATTGTTTTGCTCGGGCTTAAAGGTATACTACTTACCTCCCGCTTTATCGTAACGCGAGGATGCGTAATCAACAAAGGCTTGTTCAGGGTTTTTAATGCAATTCTGAGTGTCGTGGGGACCACTGCAGATTTCATATAGGGTAGTGATTTTTTTTACTTGGGTAGGTTGTGTCGAAGCAAGATGAGCTTCCATCAAGCGTTGGACTTGATTTTCAAGCTCGATTAGACGGCGGTCGGATGTACTCGGGACATCTTGAGGCAAAGTGATTGCCTTGACCGGCTTAGCGAAATCCCTTGGGTCGTTCCAACTTTCGTTGTCATAGAGGGCGAGGTCCTCTAATATTGCCCAGGATTCTTCGGGGTTGAGGTCACGAAGCTTACCACCGGCCGATTGGTCAATGGTTCATCTTGTGACGGGATTGACATGGTCATAAAAAAATTAGACTTGGAGCCAAAGGTCTATGCCATGATGAGGGACTTTTTGGAGTAAGTCCTTGAAACGAGTCCATGCTTCGGATAAAGATTCTCCATGATGTTGTTGGAACATCAGGATATCATTGCGGAGTTTTGCGGTCCTTCTCGGTGGAAAGAATTGAGCAAGGAATCGGGTAGTAAGATCCTCCCATGTGGAGATGGATCCTGCTGGAAGGCGTTCAAGCCAATTGCTAGCTTGATCGCGTAGGGAAAATTGAAATAAACGCAGGCGCATTCTTTCCCTATTTTCACCGTCAAGGTCAAGTGAGTCCACAAGTTTAAGGAAATCCTTGAGGTGTTGGTTTGGATCCTCGGACCGAAGTCCGTGGAAAGAGTATTCGTTTTGTATCAACCAGATGGTGTCGGATCGAAGAGGTACCATGTTGTTCCCTACGGGGAGCTCAATGGTGTTACTGTAGCCCTTGTGGCTTGGTTTGGAGTAATCTCCTAGAGTACGGATAGGATTCTCGTCTCCTATGGTGGTTGACGAGAATGGGTTACGAAACAGATAACACGAAGAAAAGATAGACTACAAGAAAGCTAATATGCGAGAATTAAATTTTACTTGACAGGATTCAAGCAAGTAGAACTAAGCTAAACTATGATCAATACCTAACTATTCCCCAAGCGGCGGCGCCAAAAACTTGATGTGCGGTCGTCGTAGGACTTCTACACGAGAAGTTTTACAACTCCCTAGGCAGTGCACCTAATCATTGTAGTGTAGTATAGGCAAGACTCGGGATTGTTTATCATTCACTCGAGGAATAGGTTGGGAAGGCTTGATCACGGCCTAACAGAGTTCTAAGGGTTAAGGGAAGATTCTTTTTGTATTTTTATGTTTTATGGAAAGCAAGTAAATCATATATTGGAGAGGTTGGTTGGTTTTAGCTATTAAACTAAATAATAATCTAAACTGTGTGATAACAATAAGATAAAAGACTGTGTTTATTTAATCATTTATTACTCCCTAGATTGCTTCTCCTATATGTTACTGTCACACGATGTATGATCAGTGTAACTATTTCCTAAAGCAATGAACGAATTACACGAACTCGCCGTACTACTAGTATGCCGCTAAGCAACGTCACATGCAAGGTAGTATAAAGACAATTACATGGCCCCTAGTAGTGACAACTCACGTGCATGTGATATATATTAATGAGTGGATCAACCAGATTAGGGTCAGGTAGTATTAAAGAACTATACCCAATGGTATCCTTTCTACACAATCACGTTTCCCTAGACATATCAACAGCGATGCAGACAAAAGCTGGTTTTCTAAGACCTAAATTGGACATCCATCACAAGAAGCAACACCACTAAGATCTACATTCTAGGTTTCATACAATCATAAATAAACACAATAGGAGGTTTAGCCAAGCATGTTAAAGATAAAGCAAGAACAATAAATCAAACAACACATAGACATATTGAATGATTAAGTAAACCTTACTTGATTAAAACATGAATTGGAAGAGGTACAATAGGGTTTTTAGGCCCTAAAATCATCTCCTACAGCTTCTAAATGAATTAGGGTTCGTAATATCTTTTTATTCTAAAGTTACACACACAAAACCCTAAACTCGGGTTTGTATATATAGGAAAAACGCTGTGACGGCGTCGCGTTTTAATAGTGACGCCGTCATGAAAGAGAATATTCTAGATACTGGGCTGGGTCGTATACTTTGACGCTATCGTGGAATCATGTGACGCCGTCTTGATCTTCGTGGTGACGGCGTCACGTTGTATCTGTGACGCCGTCTCCAGCCACTATAGAGAAATTCTTGTTTAATGTTGGTGTTCGTTCGTAGTCTTGTCCGTTCCTTCTCCAAATGAGCCCAAGTCACGTGTAATTCTTCCAAATGCCTTCCAAATGAGAAATACCTGAAAAGGAACGATTAAGTACCTATTTTGAATGCACGATTTAGGGGGTTAAACGACCCTGAAAAAGTGTATAAAATGACACCTCATCAAGCTGCAGTATCAAATCCACCTAAATTCAAACCCAATATCAAAATCCATCAAATTTAAACAATGAAATAAAATAAAATAACAAAATGTTTTGCTAAAAGAGGAAATATTCATTTCAGATTTGTTACCTAAATAGACATGTTTCCCATAATCCATACAAAAAACATAAAAGGTTGTTTGCTTTTTTTATGGATAAAAATTTTGAGAAATGAAAATAACATAAGTTCTTTAGCTTTTTTATGTTTTTCAAAAACCGCCGATTTTGATTCAACCCTGTTTGACCCATATATCAAAGTCACCCGTTTGACGTTCGCCTACTAAATCGATTATTAAAACTATTTATTTCTATTTTCGTGTTTTTAGTACCTTAGCTTCTCAATCAACTCCTCAAGACATCCAAGTCTCTATAACATCAACATAGTGAAAAAAAAGATAAAAAAGGTAACATACCAGGTTCGATTATAGAAATCAGCCTAAGTTGAACACAAATAACACACAGAGTTCCAAACTATGTAATCAGGGAAAAATGAGGCTCAGATCCGCAAATGTAGAAATGGGTGTTGACTCGCGCGAACTCACCCCTCCAAAGTATATCAATAAATGGAAATAAATATGAACACACAACAAGGGACGAAACCACGCGAGACCAAGAAAACCGGAAGCAGTATAGAGTGTCTCTGGGTCGTTATGTCCCAACGAGGCTAAAATGGAAAATCGAGAGACGATTGATGATTGATGTTTGAATATGATAAGGAATGATTGGGCACTAATACTGAAAAGCAAATGCTCATAAAAATAAACAAAGAACATAAGCTAGGAATGGCAAAAACACTTAAAATTTTTACACTAAGGCACAAATAAGCTCAAATAAACTTAAGACAAATTAAATAAGCTAAACTAACTCTAAATAAGCAAATACAAAAAGCAATTAAGCTAAATTAAACAAGATAAACACAACAGTACTAACAACAGTACTAACAGTATTAACTACCAGTACTAACTTGGAGTTAGTACTGCTAGCTTTAAGTTAGTACTGTTAGCTTAAGGTTAGTACTGCTAGGCTAACAAAACACAAAGAAACAATAAATAAGCAAACAAGCTAAAACAGAAGTTCACCTATCCTTAAAAAGCACTTAGTAATAAGAATAAGCTACTAGAATGAACTAAAATGACAAATAAGCTAAAAAGCTACAATCTGATACATTATTGAAAATATTTTAAAAAGGAAAATAAGCTTAAATAAGCAAACAGTCAAAGGAAAATGGTTTAATCTACTCTAAAAAGCTAAGGAAATCTTAAATAAGCAGAGATAATAAGCTGATAAGCTAGAATGAACTACCAGTACTAACAGTACTAACTTGGAGTTAGTACTGGTAGTTTTAAGTTAGTACTGTCCAAAAGTGAACTAGCAGTATTAACTCCTAGTTAGTACTGCTAGTTGAAAATACCCCTTAAAAATTATTTTTTCTTTCAAATTAATTAAAAACAGATTATCTATTGACAAAATAAGACACTTATAAGCAATTTTAATTAAGAATAAGCACTTAAATAAGCTGAAATGGCCTAGCAGTGTTAACTCAATATAAGTAGCAGTTTTAACAAATAAACTAACAGTACTAAGCAAAATAAGCACTAAACATACTGATAAAACACAAATAAGCAGTTCTACAAATCAATAAGAAAAACAAGAAAAAGAGAAACTTACAACACCCTTGCTCAAAACAGGGTCAAACAAAGAATCTACAAGCTCTAGCTTGTATAAAACAAGCTAGTGAGAGTCCATAAGCCCATCCAGAACTGGCTTATCATCCAAAACATAAGCTGTGGTGTATTTGAGAGTGATACTTATGACTTTCTCTTAACTACTTAACTTTTTATTTTTACTTGATGAAAACAGCTTATGAGTAAGCTGTGGTGAGAGCTTTTTGAACACAAACAATATGCTTAAGAAACTTAACACTGTTATTGTAAATTGACTTAAAAACTTCAAACATGCATAATCTTGAAAGTGTACAAAGATAAAGTAGAAGCTGTAAATGACTTGAAAACAAACTGAAAATAAGCTAAATTATTTTTAAGATTAAAAACTAAAAAACTAGATGCCTCAAAGGCTTACAAAAGGCTCTATTTATAGCCGAAGTCTTCATCTCTTGGACTTGCAGCTTGTGCTTCTTTGGAGAGATAAAAACAAAGTGTGCTTGTTGTTGAGGAGAATTCAAAACAATCCTAAGCGCTTAGATTTCTTTGAGCTTCTTTGGAGACAATCTCAGCAGAGAAATGCTTTTTGGGAGAAGGAGAGGGAATTGCCAACATGGACTTTATACAGCCTGGGGATTAGGGGGTAGATAGGGTTGGATAAATGATTTTGGCTAGAGATAGAAGTGTTTTGCAGGAAGAGAAGTATGGTGACGACATACCAGTTGTAACTGGGGTTGTTAGCCGGGAAAGAAACTTTTGGGAAGTTTGGCAGCGTTTGGTCCCCCTCAATTTGTATTAAACTTAAAAGTAAATCTACTACCCGTTTTGCAAACTTTGGTCCCTCCTTTCTTATAAACTTTGTAATACAACTTTAGATTTGGCAGTTTTAGCCCCTCAAGTTGTTTTTTCTTCATTTTGATGACTTTTGCTTTTGCCCTTTCCACTCCGTGCTTGGATTTGTTTGACTTTGGCTTTCTTTTTGCTCTTTTTCTTGAATATCCGTATCCTGCATAATAAAAAGGCAAAACATACAAAAACAATGTATTTTGGTACGTATTTAGTACATTTAGGTTTGCTTAATATGAAAAATGGTATGTGTAATTAAACACATATCAACCATAAACCCCACCCCTCATGGCTCTTATGTCCACCTTGGCAATCCCCAAGCTCTTAATTCAACAAGGAAAGAGGACAAGAAATTAAGGGTTGAGATCATTTAGATTGGGCTCCAAGCAAGATAGATGGCCAAGATTAATTTTGGGTTTCTCTCACACAACAAAAACACCAGCTAAATCTCTCAGCAAAGAAGCACAAGAAGAGAGAGAGAAGACATTAGTCGTTTCTATATAATAGTTCATGTGTAAGCCCTTGAGGCACGTAGCTTTTAACCTAGTTTAGTTTTTAGTATAATTTTAAAGTAATTTTTAAGTTATTGTCTTTAATTTCTAGGTATTGTAAACTGTTTTAGTTTTAATGAAAATTTGAGGTTTTTTAGTTAAGCTTGAATTATTGTTTACCTTATTATAAAAAGTCTACCATAAGCTGTTTTTAGTTCTCTAAAATCATATAAGCAATCTGTTTAAAGTTAAATGTTAAATACTTAAAGAAATTTTATAAAAACCAAAAAAGAAATCCACCCTCAATATTCTTAGCTTTTTGGAAGATAAGCTGAAAATGGAAGAGCTTATGGGGCATATAGTAGAGCTTATTGTAATAAGCTGGGTAGGTAGAGCTTATTTTCTATTTAGCTTATTTATGGCTTATCTGTGCATACTTTCCTGCTTATTGTGCTTACTTATGTTGGGTTATGCTTGCTTGTTCTTATTTAGTGCTTTTATTAGAATCATGTATGCTTTTCTTTAAAACTTACCTTAATAGGTTTTGACTGCTTATTTCTTATTTGTTGATTTTAGTGCTTATCTTTGCTTGAAAGTTGCTTATCTTGTCTTATCTTGGTTTTGTTACTATCTGTCCTTAAATATCTCTGCTTAAAACTTCAAAAATCAGCTTAGAGAAAGGCTTAAAAAACCTAAAGGGGTGTTTGGGTTAAAGGTAAAAATGGGTCATTTTGTGTTTCAAACCAAAGGTCCATTAGGGCAACTTTTACAAGCCTTAACTAAGTGAGCTTAATCTGTTTTCAAGAGTTCTAAAGTCTCAAGATCTGTTTTTAAGTATTGTCCACTTAGTATGTACAACTGTTTTTGATAAAACAGTTTGAATGTGCTTATCTGATTAAAAACTTTTGAATATGTTTGGAGTATTATTTTTGTGTTCTTATGAGTGTTCAAATGCAGTAATAGCATAAGTCCGTTGTTTCCTTTGTTTTTGTTAAAAATCTGTCAACTCTCTTTTAAGTAAATTTTTAGTTTCAAAAACCACTTTTTAATCTTCAACTATCAGAGCTTTAAAATTGTTTTTAGCTTTCAAAATTTTAAGCATAAGCTCATTTGGAGCTTGTCTAAATCTGTTTCAACTTTATTTTCAATTTCAAGCTTATTTATTAGCTTATTTTTAGGTTGCTTATTACCAGTTTGCATTTTAAGAAAATCTAAAAGTTGCATACTCACTGTCTCAGCTGTTTTCCATGAGCTTTTTCTTGGCTTAACTTTGTTTCAAACCCCTTTCTTTTTGCTTATTTTAGTAGCCCCTATGATACTCTTTAAGCTGGTATGCCCCTTAAGTCCTCAAGGTCCCACTAAGTGGCTTATTTTTAAGCCAAAAAGTGGTGTTCTAGGCTGTTGGTTGATGTGTTTGTGATTTGGCTTATTTTCATTTTTCTGGCTTATCTGCTTGATAATCTTAGCTTATTTTTGTTCCTCTTGCTTATTAGGTTTAGGGTTCCATCTGCTTTGGCTTATCTTGTTGCTAGGCTTGCTTATTTTGCTTAATAATCTTAACAGTTAAAAAAAAAAAAAAAAAAAAAAAAAATAAAAAAAAAAAAAAATAGCTCATCTTAGGACTTAGCTTAAATAGCATATCTGCCATCTTTTTGTGCTTATTTTCCAGCTTAATTTAGTTTTCTAAAAAAGTTGTCTTTGTTAAACTTTCTTATTTTTTAGAGTTTTATAAGTTTTAAAAAGAAAAAGTAAAAAAGGGGATTTTTCAAAAAGGGAGGGTGAGGACTCGAACCCCAGACCACCCCCTTTACAAAGCAACGTCCCACACACACTCACTCATAACCATTGTGCTTCAATAGCTCATCTGCTATTGCTTGCACAATCTATTCATTTATACACTTTTCTAGCCTATAAGCCCATAAGCTGTTTTAGCTTTTTCCCAGCTTATTCAATTAAGGCTGGCACCCCATTTTAATTTTTCTATATAGGTACTAACTTTAGCTACTTATTAATTTTTTCATAATTTTTCTCTTTTCGTTAACTATTTTTAATTAATTTTTCATTTTAAAATCGTTTTTAATTCATAAAAAATTATAAAAAAATCAAAAATATATATATCTTTTTTAAAAAAATTTCTTTTATCATATTGCACCTAGGAAAAATAGATTTGCTCTCATAGGGTTGTTTTTGCAAAATTTCATTTTTTAAAGAACGGGATTCATTCCCGTTCACTTTTTTGTGTTTTAAAGCTCAAATCAACTCCGTTTTCGTTCTAGTTTTCTTTAATCTTACTTTTTAGTTAATTGGAGTCTATTAAAAGTAAAAAATCATTTAGTTTAGATTATGTGAAAATTTAGAGTTTTTAGTCAATATTTTTATGATTCCCAGTTAATCGTATTAGCTTTAATTTTGTTTGCCTTTTCATTTTTGAGAGTAGATTGCAATAAATCCTACTGAATAGAAATCCAATCCAAATCTCTTCCATTCAATCATCAAATGTCAATCCAACTCTCGACTTTCCAATTCACTCTTCGTTGGGGATAAACGACCCGGGAATATCACATACTACTTCCGGTTTAATTGATTTTGTGGATTTTGATCGTTATATATTTATATTTATATTTATTTATATTTATATAATATAAAGGGTTGAATTTAACATTAATCAAAAATCTAATGTGTCAAATGCATATCTAAATATTAAAGTCAAAATCTAATATGCCTAAGGCATAATGTAGCGTTTTGGTAAATAAAAAGACCTAAAAATAAAAAAATGCAAAAAAAGCACGTATATATGTTTTCGACCTCACTTTCTGCCGGTATCCATTTTTCATGGGAACCTGCCCTTTTGTATCTAAAAGGGATCGGCAGACCTGGAGAGAAAATATCCAAATACCTGTGTAAGACTATTGTAACTTACCCAAACATTAATCTTGAATTCTAAGATTGCTAAAGTCATTTAGATAAGAATCCAAAGAGTGAAAAAGATAACTTGAAAGTATCATTTCTAGTTCTACAAGTAGATATAACACGCTCACCATGGAGCTGTATATGGCTTTGACTTGAGGTAATAATGGATTGGGCGTGGTAAGACCCGAAATTGCAAATAATGTCAACTTTGAGATCAAAGTTCAATGTATGCCCACGAACACGTACAAAAAGTGTTAAAGATTGTAGATATGTTTAGCATTCCAAACGTCAGTCATGATGCAATTATGCTTAGAGTGTTTCCTATTACGCTCATGGGGGAAGCTAAGAGATGGAAGGACAAATTACATGCAATGATGATAGTAACAAGTTACATTCTCGAGAAGAATTTAACATTCAGAGGGGGAGGTGATATAAGATTAATTATTATCCACCATCAAAAACCACCAAGCAATGGACAGAGAATCATAATTCAAGTCTCTCTATAGCATAACGAGACATAGTAACAGATAAGGAAAGCTACAATGGGACATTTTACGTCTTCAGGTTTCCTCAACATGATCTGAGCAGTCAACAAAAGATTCAGATTTTCTACAAAGGTTTAGGAATCCCTACCCCCCAAATGCTAGACTCTTAGTGTCAGAATCCTAAGTATGCCACGGACCTCGATCTTATTAGTCATACTTCAAGACATTGCACCCCATTCATAAAATTGGCATGATGGAGCAAGCACTAGGTGAAGGAGAAGTGATAGCTCAGATGACATTGATGCTATCACAAAAAAAACTTGATAGCCTTGGATGAGACATGAAGAAGCTTAAGGAGAATGTTCATGCTAAACAAGTAGGTTACGATAATTGTGAAGGGATGCATCAAACCAAGGAATGTCCTCTCAGTGATGAAGGGGGCACAATTAAAGAGGTAAAGTATGGCGAGTTTGGAAAACCTTTTCCAAGCAATGATGGTAATGAAGCTAGATATCGTGTAGGTGTACTAGGGTACTATATTAGAGTGGAAAACCGTCCACCATTTGGAGAGAAGAAACCAAGCCTAGAAGAGACCTATTAAGAGTGGAGTCAACTAAAAAACAAGCCGAAAATGAAGACTGGATGAAGAAGTTCAAGGAAAATACAAATTTGAACTTGAAGGAACAAAATGCCGCTATCAAGAGCTTAGAAGCCAAGTTAGTCAATTAAACCGAAGTTGTTCACGCATGAGCATAGCGGGAACATTTCACCCTAATTGTTCACATTCAATAGCCACGCTAAAATTATGAAAAAGTGGTTTGATCTCTAAATCCTCTAATAATTCTTATCTTATTAATTGTAACGATACTTCAGGAGCACATCTTGTGTTTAAACAGACTAGGCGAATACCCGTGCACGCACGGAAAATCCCTAGCGACCGATAATTAAGGATATGCAATATTGTGATACGTTTTTACGGTTAACGTGAAAACATAACAAAAGTTTAATATGCAAATAGTTGTAAATGTGATAATTCAACTCAAAAATGTATTCTTAACATGTATAAAAGAGCATACAAAAACATTTAGTAAAACTAAACCTTGATCAATGATCACTTAGACAATTTGATGTTAATAAATTATATGCAAAAAAGAATTAATCAAAATGTTCGTGACAATGAGACGAAAAATCTAATAAAGACATATTTGTTATTATCGAGTGGAGTCGATGTAGTATTTTTAATGATTAAACTTAATTAATGATTATTACATTGAATAAAATGTTATGGTGTGATTGTATGGATAATGATGATCAATTACAAATAAAAAAAAATAGTAGAAGATTTAATGTAGATACTTTATAAATGAGTAAGATATATTAAAAGATTGAGATATTCTAATTTGTAAGTTGTGATTTCTAGAAATTTAATAAGATTGATTTAAGAGTTTTAATTTAGAAACTGATTGCTATTAAGGATGGCATAATCATAGCAACATGATTTCGTATATTAGTTTTGGAGAAAGGCGAATACATGTGTCACGCACGAAATACTCGAAGTGGGCCTGATAATAGATATGTGATATTGTGGAGTAAAGCTCATCGACACTAATCAGAGCATATCTTTTAACCACCTCAATGTGTCCCAAGTCAATTTTTATTAAGTTTGGCTAGGGAGGAACCAATTTGAGAAAACCCTTGATTTCTCATAAACTACTACAACCTTCATATCCAAACTCTTGCAACGTGAATTGTTGTGATTCAAAGCTTACAATCTCAAGTGACTTACAGTAATATACATACAAATTTACAAATATACTTGAAAGATATAGAAGCCATCTAAGTTTTGACCACAAACTTAAGCCATATTTGTTGTACTGAACTTAATACATTGTTTGTTTGCCTGCAACAAAATGTACATTATTAAGTTCATATCTGAAGTGATTTGACCTAAAAAAAACAGCTTTCAACTTCAACAACACATGCATATTTATTTTTGAAACAATTAACAACTATGTAGGAAGAAAACAAGAAATACCTGTATATAAATATTGTATTCAGGTAAAAGCATGGGAGAAAATAGTAAGATTTCATTTTATATAGTATCAAGTTAGTGATCAGGTGCCAAGTTCATGAAGATTGACATTACAGTACAGGCTAGCCCAGAAGGAACTGAAAAGTGTGCAAAATAACCAAACATCAAACGGTAGGCAATACTGGTTATAGGTCATTGAGACTTACCTTCAATTTGGGAATCGTTTGCTCTAAAAATATAGAGGTAAAGAGACATCTAAGGAAAATAGAGTATCATCGTATCATCCAATAATATCCATATGCCAATTTGTAGATCAAATTAACATATATAATTCTGTAATATTTAGCTTTACTCAAATACCGTACAAGTGAAATATACTAAAAGACTAACCTGTGGTTGTGATGATTGCATGTTCTGAACAGATATGTACTGAGAAACCACAAGGAGCACGGGCAACACAAGATATGCAAATGTATCTGACCATCCAAGGGAGGTTGACCATCCTGAAAAAGGATGATAAAGATATTAAGGTAAAAAATATCAAAAAGGATTTAAACAAATAGTGATGCTCTAATCAAAATCACGAAAGGAAAGAGCAAAGAGTATACCACTTCCACTTTTGAGTCATGCCAACCATGTTGTATGGACCCGCAAGGGCTGTGTAATCCAGAAGAATCCTTCAGCCAGAAGTCCTGTAGGATCCCTAGATCATTCCATGTATGAAGCACAAGATCAATGGCACAAAAGATTAAACATTAAGAACTTTTATTGAAAGAAACAAAGATGCTACCTTAGACGGGGGGGGGGTGAGGGGGGGGGGGGGGGGGGGGGGGGGGGGGGGGGGGGGTGGGGGGGGGGCCACCAAGACTCTAAAGATGAAAAATATAAAATGAAGTAGCTTACCTAATTTTGACTAAACTAGGACTATTTATACTAAAAGGATTTGCCTTTTAGGGCTTTCTTTTTGAGCTTTTTACATCTTGGCCCTTATACATAATAAACATTTATTAACATTGTCTTTCGAGCTAGACTTTTGCCTTGTAACTTCGAGTGACCGAAGCTTCTTTGTTTGGGTCCATTTATGTGATCCTAACAATCTCCCCCTAGATGAGGTCATGAGAAGCTCACTCGTCCTTGTCTCTTTAGCTCATTGTTGATAGGGTACTTCACTTGTTGTGTCTTTTGGTAATTTCAAACCGTTAACACCTTGACCATAGATCTTCAGAATTTGATGTGATACTTTGATCTTGATCTTTGACTTGTTTGAGATAAGCTTTTACCTCTTTGAATTATTTGTATCTCCTTTTCCCCCACTTAACTTTTGCCAATACGCTGATCTTTAAGTCTCTCTCATGCTCATACTGATGGAATCTTTGAAAGCTTTGATGATGAATCTTCTCGAATCATTGTAAATTTTAGAATTTTGAAGAAGACATTGATACTCAGAGATTGTTTCTGGAAGCCTTGTAGAAAACTTTCTTGAATACTTCAGAAACAGTGGTATGGAAATGAGACAAGTGTCCTTGCCTCGAAACTTTTGAGTCGTCATATCGCCATGATAAACAATTTTAGATACCCACAAACATTTTGTTATGTAAAATCCACTTAATGTGTTCTTGAAAATCATTTTGTGAACACAAGAAGGGTTTTATATTTTGAATGGACCGAGTATAGACGATACTCAATCTGGTCGGTTATCGTTAACCTCTGAATTCCGTGGGGAACACTGTATTACAGAAGTGAATACTGCACCTGTGATTCATGATAGATTCATTAAATAGAAACCTTCACATGACAGGTTTTCCGGCACTGTGACAAGCTAGTAAACCTCAAATAACCAAAGTATCAGATTCCCTTAAAGTTCGCCGTTCATCTTAGACCAAAAGTATTCCAATGACTAACAGCACAAGAAGAGTATTTCCTACTAATGAATGGTAAAGATGAGTCAGTATAACATTACTAATCTTCTGACTATACCGTATAATTTCCTTTTCTCAGTGTTTAACTTCTTAATACAATTAAGTACCGTAAGAAGACTGTGGCAAAAATGATTTGAAAACATTCGATGTTGCTTATAAAATTTGTTTGGCACATAACGTAAGTTTAAATCAGAATGCTTCTGATGCTGTTTTGAAATAATATCCCGAAAGGGATATGAAGTGCCTTGGGAAATCAAACTTGTACATAGTACATTTAATGGAGAAATCCACTATCACTATTGGGCGCAGCCAGAAGACCAGGCATGAGCATTCAAACAATACCCTGGGGGGTACAACATCTCTTTCCTCAGGCATTCCATAAGATTCCTTTCACGACTGAAACAAAAAGATCATTTCATTTATCAAGATATCAGTGTGCGATAACACAAACTTATGGTACCTTGAATTTTTTTTGATCATATATTAAACACTTATGCTCCCCCTACACATGTATGACGTCCGATAATCGATAAGATGTTTAGCACATGCTTTGATAGGACTTTAAGCATTTTAGATCACTCGAATCATTAATTAACCGTTTTACAATTTTGAAGTCACATATTTCTCCCCCGATCAAAAGTATGAACATGGAATGGTTTTGATCTAGAATGGACTTAAAATGTATCAAACATTCTCCCTCAAAGGATGAAGTGTGAGTGAACATAGCACAAATATTCAATGCGCAATTGAAACAGACCTTAGAAATTACCTATACAGGAATGATACAGCAATCAGTCTTGAAGTTGTCTAGCGGTTGGTTTGTTTCAAGACTTTCACCCAATAGAATCAGCACCATTGTGTCCTTTTGACCTTCAAACAATCTGTATAGAAAATACTGATTCCCCCCTCAAACCAATGACCCGTTCAATGTTTTGATTTTGGGTTAACCCGAACATGTTGAAAAAAACAACTTAGTTTATGAGAAAATGGTTCGGGGCTTAGACAACTTCTTGTCTGTGGAAGAAATAATGCACTGAAACGTACACTAAATCTCTGGGTTAAGACCGGGTTACAGTCTGAAATAACTGCAAGCCATACTACTCTAAACTAAATATATATATATATATATATATATATATATTTTTTTTTTTTTTTTTTTTTTTTTTTAATATACACAATAATACAATGTGAAACACTTGGTTACCCGGAGACAGACTCATCCTGTAGTTCCTTCAGAGTTTCTGGTGACATTTGTTTAACTCCAGCATCTGGTAAGTAGAGATTGCGAAGCGCTCTCTCGGTAAGGCCTTCGTAAAAATGTGCAGCCATTGGTATTTAGTGCCTCCACGAAATACAACTCAACAACTTTCCTTTCCAACCAGCTCCTTTGATGAAGTGGTGAACGGATATCAATGATGCTTGGATCGCTGTAGTGTTGAACACTAATACAGCTATGAGAGCAAGTAGCACATTGATTGTCACAATACATCGGAATAATTGTTATGAACTCAAAGTCCATAGTCTCGGAGTTGAAACGCATCCATGAGGATTTGGAGCACAACATCCTGATAGGGCGACGAATTCACCTCTGTTGGTGAGATGGGCATACTTTTCACTTTTGAGGACCAGCGAACAAGTCGATGTCCAAGAAATGAGCTGAACCCAGAAGTACTTCTCCTGTGTTCATGACATCCTGCATAGTCATCACTGCAAAAGCTTTAGTTCAAAGCCGGCGTCCTTCGGAAAACCACAGACCCATTTGTAAATGGTTCCTATTATAGGTACCAAAGATCCGCTTTATAGCAGAAAGGATGCATTTCAGCTAGCTTAGCCTGGTTAACAGTGCACACATAAAGAACATCAAATACTATGTCCCAGGTCTAGATGCACTAAGGGACAATAAGGGAGACCGACCATACCACCGAAGTTCTTAGTAGGACAAATCGCTTGCGTCCCTTATCTTCATCAAGGTTGGGACGCTCCTCCATTGGATTGGTCAAATTGGGTGAGCATGAATCAAAACCAAACATTTCAAGATTTCCTTGAGCATATTGTTGTATTGGTTTGATAACGATGCCTCTGGGATTTTGAGAAACTTGTAATCCAAAAAGAAGACATTTGTTCCCATCATCGTACATCTTGAAAGTTGAAGTTCATTTCAAAATCAAAAAATTAGCAGTGCTTTGTGGTTAGTAGAGGCAAAGATAATATCATCTACATATATTTTGTACCAGAAGAAGATTTTGTCCTATTTTTCTCGTGAAGAGGTGAAGGATCGACCCACGCCTTTTGTAAATCCTGACTCGATGAGAAACGCTGATAGCTTTTCATAACCACTCAAACTACGTGGATCTTGTATTTGAGTCCATAGAGAGGGCTTTCTTGAGGCGTTACACATGCTAAGGATGCTCAGGATCTACAAATCCTTCTAGGTTTGACTAACAAAAGACAACTACATTCATTCGCCATTGAGGAAGGCGGTTTTTCCCACGTCCATCATGGAAAGATGACCATGTTCATACTTTGCCTCGTGAGCAATGAAGAGTCTGATTCTTCTAGTCTAGCACCGAGGAGCAAATGATTCCTCAAAGTCAATTCCAGCTTCTTTGACTGAAACACCTTCGCCACTACCCAGCTTTGTTTCTTCAACACGTCTCCATAAACATCCAAACTTAATCTTGAAAAATCCATTTGAGCGGGATGATAAGAATATTATATCTGGAATGGTATAAGTACCCATACAACGAGACGTTCAAACTCATGAATTTCTTCCTCGCATAGTCCTCAATCCACACTGAGTGCTCTAAGCTTGCTTGAAATTCTTTGGTTCAACATGAGTTAAGAATTCATTGAAGAAACACCACATTGCCGTCGGTTTTCTAGTATGTTTCCTGTAGAAGACTGGTCTATTCCTTATCCCCAATAAAGTTTTCCAGCGGATGTGCTTGATGTCCATTTCTGTCACATGAGGTATTGGTTGTTTGGGAGTAACATTCGGATGTTGACAAGAGTTGGAATGAGATGCCTTCTGAATCGGTTTTCAGGAGCATTATGGGTGACAACCACATTACTGTCCACCATGAATCGAACAGTGTTTCACCACCAGAACACTAGTTTCTGGTAAGGTATTTGATGAGGCAAGAGGTTTCAGTAACTGCAGGAGCGCCTTCTGAGATAACTGTTGTGGAAGGTGAACCATTGGCATTCCGGTGTCGGGCAGCAGGAACATTAACCGGAGGTTATCGGAACAACCGGAGGTATCGGGACAACCTCATCATCATCAAACCATTGAAACAAATCGCGGTAGCTGGGTTCTGGTTTGTAGGAGGGACACTAGGTGGTTCTGTGGTTCTTTTACAAGTGCAAAACGGCTGTCGTCCCTGCCTGTAAAGCAGTAAGATCTAGTTTCTGGTACTAATTTTGCAACAGAGTCATTTGTTGAGGAAAGCGAGGCCTAAACTGACTTTTGAACAGACGTCAATTCCTTCGTAATTCATCTAAGTCCCCATGAACGGTTTTCCTGAAGCTTACGCTTCGTTTGTTGTAGATTCCGGTACGCCTACTTGGTGGTGCAAAGCCAACAAAGAAACCTATATCTGCTTTCGCCTTGAGTTTACAAACATTATCATAGTCATAGGTAGAGATAGCGACAGAGCTCCAAACATTCTCCTCGGTAATATTGGTAGATTAGGCTATCTTTCCCTTCATCAGTTCATAAAAGGTTTTCCCTGAAGCTGTTGTGTACAAGAGATCTGAATTAAGAGTATAACACGCAGTGGCTCAGCTTCAGCCCATAGGAAAGTGGACTTCGACGAGCAAAGAATGAGCAAAGTACGAGCAGCTTACCATAAAGCGTTCGGTTCCGTCTTTCGACAACTCCGTTCTGTTGTGGAGACCGAGGTACGCTCGTTTCATGAGAAATACCAACACACTCAAACCATCCTCAGTGTCTGATTCACAACTGCCGTTCCCATTAACTGTCTGACGAAACGAACAGTAGCAATAAGGGCTCGTTGATGTCTACACAATAAAACTTCTCATCACTTGAGGATTTTCATCCTTTGTTCGAAGAAATCTTACCCATCCCAAATCTGTGTAATCATCCACTATCACCAAACATACTTCTTTCCGTGATACTTTACTGTTCTCATTGGTCCCGCAGAGGTCCAATGTAGAGTATTGAGAACTTCAGTATTGTGTTTGTTCCGTCTTTAGTATGATGCTTTTCTTACTTTTTACCTAAGCTGACAGATGGACACAAATGGCTTTTCATATTTCAGCATGGGTAAACTCTGACAAGATTAATTTCGAGCCAATTCGTTCAAATCCGAAATTCAGATGATTCAACCGCCGATGCCATAACCATGACTTCGTTGAAGAGTCTTATGCGTAAGTCAAACAACTGGTGAAGCTGATAGCATATCATTCAGTGAGAGGAGTACAGGTTTGGTTTTGATCGGAACCTGTGAAGTAGATCTACCATATCGAAAGTTCGGGTGTGACCACAGAATGCTGTCTGAATGCAACTTCTAAACCTCCCATCACAAAACTGTCACCGAGAAATAGTTGTGCATGATTCCTTCAACATAGTATACTCGAGAATGATAGTGTCACCCAGTTTATAAGACACCAATAGCCAATGACGCTGCATATTCATCGTTGCCAAATCTCACTGTACCAATGAACTTTTCTACAAAGTTGATAAGACGTGCACGATCACCGGTCATATGTCTTGAGCATCCAGAATCCAGATACCATAGAACAATCTGTACTACCTGCGGTAACACAAACATTCACGGTGATAGGATGCCCTGAAGGGTTCCGGTTAGTTAACAATCAAAGATACCAGAGATCCCTTTGGAAACCCTGCTTTCGATCACTAATTATATGGTCAATAACCTAGAGACCATAGTTATTTAGTGTGAGCTAGAACTAATCACTACGGGGGTAGTTCTAATGTGCATATCTGTAGGTTTCCATGATCCAAGTATAAAGGAATAATTCTCAATAATGGAAAATGCTTCCAGTGGGCTTCCACTGAGGCTTGCTAATTACAAACAGTTGCTAATTGGTATTCCAGACCTTTTTAATGGGTTTTCCATTCCTTTTTTGGATATGTTGTTTTCGACGCTTATTCCTGGGGGGTTAACATACACAGAATCATCACACATAACCACGACAATTCATTATGATTAGCAAAAAACAAAGATTGTTACAAGTAGCACAGACATTGTTAACTTGAAATCGAAAACAGAATGTTTAACAAGCAAATAAGAATCAACACTATTCTTTTTATTCTAAAGTCTATTTGGCTTCTACTCTTCTCTTGCATTCGCACTCTTTAACCGCAAAAGAACATATGATTTCCGAGGGGCTCTCATACCACATATGTTTGCTGGCTCCAGAAGTAGGGTTCTACTCCTGTAGACATAGTGCACCCACACGTTAGTTTGCTTCTTAGGAGCACTACTGGTTTTTTGAGTTTGTTGAGTAAGGTCGGGAGTTCAACTTGAAAGTTACATTGCTTCTTCTTAAGGTAACTGGGTTGATGTTTTACCCATTATCACGTATTTGGTGGTAGGAATATACATAAAGAGCCTAAGTAGTACATTCCGGTAGCAAAGCACTGTTGGGTGCCGAGGTAGAAGGTCAAAAAAAAAAAAATTTTAACCTACTTGTTTTTACAGTCACTATGGGCTTTTCAGCTTTGTAATTTTCAGCAGTAAGCACTAAGCTTTTCAGTGTTCGCAAGTTCGTGAGTGAGTATTCGCCTTGACAGTTCATCATACGTCTTTTCAGAACTCAGTTTTCTACGTAACCATCAAGCTGAATCCTAAGGGAGGTAATCGTATCTTTCAACTGGATTCTATCAGTGTCTAAGGCCTGTTGGTCACAACTACCTTCAGTGGAACCTACATTCAACACCTTCATGATGTTGATCTGAGCATCTAAATTCCTGATAGTGACATCCTTCACCTTGAAGCTGATTTCTTAACGTTGTTAATTTCAAAATTGCATTGGAGGGCACTGGAAGTGTCTATCACGTTTAAGTTTTGAAATTTAAAGTTGTAAATCAATATGGTTTCTTTTGTAAATGAGAGTTACGTTTCACAATTCAATGACCATTTTTTGTTGTTTGAAAACTTCAGCTTCAAGTTCAAGAACTTTAGTGTGTTCCCTATCACATGCAGATCTAAGATCTTCACAAAGGCAATTCGAACTAGGGGGCACAACAATATCGGAAGTAAGCACAATAGAGCAGATATCTTTTTCTAAACACTCAGCAATTAAGCAGTCATTTTTGATTAAAAGATTTTTCTTCTCTATGGTCAGGTTCTTGTTATCAAGAACACATTGTTCATACTCCGCCTCCAATTCATCAAAAATCTGTTCAAATTCTCTTATCTCTTTGAAAAATGTTTCATTAGCAGCTTGGATGTGTTTTTTGAAATGGTCGTAAAAAGGTACCAGTTGTTGTTCAACAAACTGTTTTGCATAATCATAGCACCATTCAGAAACATAGTCTGGTTGTTGTGTGGTTCTCTCTTTTATGATACCTTCAAATTGAGGAAAAACAGCATTAATTTTTCGAAGACTGGCTAGAACTTGACTTGGAGGTCGATTTTTATGAACAAAAGGAGTGGACAGACTATTTTGGGTTTACTATTTGACTAGCACGTTCATTGGCAGGAAGCCAATACGCCTGTTCACGAGACAGTTCCTGTTGAGGAACAAACGTTGAGGAAAAACAGCATTAACTTTTCGAAGACTGGCCAGAACTTGGCTTGGAGGTCGACTTTTACGAACAAAAGGAGTACCAGGTGTGGCTGATTTACTAGCTTGACTAGCAATTTCGTTGGCAGAAAGCCAATACGCCTGATCACCAGATAGGTCCTTCTGAGGAACGAACATAAGGGCATTAAGCTTGGCATAGAAGTCGTTTGCGGGTCTAACATGACCTGGTTTTTCGTTCATCTTTTTCATGCTAACAAACTTGGGATGTCCTTGTGCAAGTCATTGGTTGCCTTTTTAGGTTTCTTTGAAAGCATGGGAATAGTTTGTGTTGGCATGTTAAATCTTAAACAAACTATTTCATCTAGATAACTATCCGCTAGATCCTTTTTTTCAGATAAAATCTTTTCCTTTTTAGATTGTAAAAATGCAATTGATTTTTCTTTTCCTGAAAGAGTGGATTTAAGCAAATCGTTTTCTTTCACAAGTTCAGCGTTATGCTTGTTACACTGAATCACTAGGGCTTGTTCCTGTTGAACTTTGTTTTCTAGATCAAGTTTGACCTTTTGGGTATCTAGACGATATATTTCTTGCTTGCATTAAAGAAGCTCATTTTTTAAGGTCTCGATTTCCAACCTTTTTTCTTGGTTAACCTTAGCATGTCCGTCTAGTTGGGTTTGCAAGTCAGTTAAGATGGCTATCATAAATAACTTTATCAGACGTGTCAGCAGATACCTCAGTTGGAACATTTTGGGCTTCGGTGTCAAGAAGATACTGATGATACAGGAGCAATTGTCATCATCTCATCACAGCATCGAGTCTAAATGTTCTCCCTGGTGCATCTCCTGATTCAACTGAAAATCCACAAATAACAAAATTTGATTGATCATTGGAGAGTACCTCATTGGACTGAATTGTTGGTTGCAACTAGTGGATGACAATTGGCCATGAAAGCGACAGCAGCATTGGGCCTTCATCCACGTCTGTGAGTCATATGCATCCTCGTGATTGCTTAAGTGGCTTAATTACACATATCTTTTACTCTAAAAACGAGCTAAATGACCAAAAACAGACAAAACTGCCAAATATATTTTGTTTTGGCATTGTATTGTCAAAGTGGATATCAACAAAAAGCAGAAAATCCCAAGCCAAAATGACAAAACTGAGCATGGAAATGGAAAAGATTGTCACAATCAAGCCAAAGTCCAAAAATGCCAAAGTCAGCGTCAATACAAAGAAACAGCAGTCAAACCAAGCCGGAACTGAAGAATACTATTGGATGCCAATCTTAACCCATCTGATGGGCCGGAAAGCCCAATAGTACAATTATGAAGACTGGATGACCAGATGGGCCCTCAATACATTACAACAGCCCATATGTGTGCATTTGACAAAGACATTATGATTTTGAAGGCCCAATCTTAGCCCAGATACAGCCAATCTCAGCCATTGTACACACCAAAACCCATCACCTACCCTAGTGGACCTAGAAAAAGCCCAATCACTAAACCCAACCCAAAACATCTTTTTATAAAAACTCAGGGCCCTAAATCCAATTTAAAACAAGTTATTTATAAAAGAAAAATGGTGAAATAAAGAGAGGGACTAAAACTGCCAAATGGCAATTCTTTTATTATGTTTAAAGGCAAGGGCTGATTTTGCAATTTGCCAAATCTTTTTATTCTTTTGTTATAAAAACGACAAGGACCATTTGTGTCAATAACCAAAGATCTTTTATAACTAGTTTTTCGGCTTATAAGGAAATGAAAAGAGAATGAAAGTTGAAGGGCTAGTTTTGCCTCTTCCCCAAGGTTTATGTTTAAACCTGCGAACCACCCTGTACCTCTTCCCCATTTCCCACCAAAACCATACCCGGCTCTCCCACAGTTTTTAGCTCCAAACCACCTCCCTAGTACTTTCCCTGCTCTCCCCATACCATTTCCCACAACCCAATACCCCTATAACTTTTCCACGTGGCAATCCCACTCAACCCGAGACCCCTTCAAGGGCCGAGATTGAGCCAGAAGTAACACAACTTGCAAACAAGGGCTAGGATTGCTTTCTACACTCACAGCAAACACAACCCATGAGCCAGAAGTCTTTGGGGGACCCTCTAATAAAAAGAAAAGAGCAACCCGACAAGCCACAGTCCCGCTGATTTTTCTTTTCTTAGTTAAAATATAAGTTAATTTTCTTAAAAAGTATTGTACGCAGTTTATTTTAAGTTGTGTGTATTATTTCCAGTTTTAACAAAAGATAAGAGTATTTTTGTGTTATTGCATTTATCAAAAATTAAAGTGTAAGTTAAGCATCAAATCTAGTTTAAACTTGCATAACCATGTGTTAAAGTTGATTAAGTTCAACATAATAACACTTGTCTTACCCCATTACTTCATTGAAAAAAAGGCTAAAAAACCCGAATTAGTTTAAAATTAAGGGGGTGTTTTGGTTTAGTCTTAAAATGGACATTTTGAGCACCACCATGGCAAAGGCACTCAGTCAAATCTGCTGAGTGTGTAGGCTCATTTAAGCCATTTTACTCACAAGTTTTAATTTAAAAATAAGTTTTTAAGGGTCATTTGTTTTTCATGCCAAAATTCATAAGCTTACATTGTGCTAAACCACTTAAGCTGTGTAGACAGCTTAAGCACACCTTTAGTGTGCTTATGTAGTCATAAACTAGCCCCTTATTTGAGCCACTTTGTTCTGTCATAATTAAATTGACCAAGTGAAAGTCAAAGTACCCACATGTCATTTCTTTGTAAGCCCCCAATTTCAACACCTAATATCAGCAGGCAAATGTCACTTTTAGAAACTCAAAATTTGGGATTAAGCTCTATTATGGGTCCTTTTAATCTGTTTGTGGTTGGTTTTGGGTAAAAAGCTCTTAAGTGCTTATTGCATAAGCCTAAAAAAGCCCTTTGACCACTGCTCCTTTTGCTGGTGCTGAGCACACTAGATTCCAGCACTCCTCATTTAGTATTTTGTATTAAGCACTTAGTTATTTTAGCTTTTATATGTAGCTTATTACTATGCTCTTAAGTCCCCAAAAACTTATAGCTTATCTCCCTTTCACGGTAGCTTAATTAAGGCCTTAAGTATCCATTTTTCTCTGTTTTTATAAATAATCTGCATTTTACGCTTAATATAGATCAGCTATTTTTAAGGCTTATTAGGAGCATAGCTTATATTAAGGTAATCCCCTCCCTTATTAACTGTTCCCCATTAGTTGTAGCTTCTTTTATTTTTAGCTTAAATCCCCATAAGACAGAAAAATAAGCACTAAGCATAATAAGCATCTGCAGCCCATAAATCTCTCAATTCTGGCTTATTAGTCCACTTCAGCTTATCACCTTTTATGAAAATGTTCTCCTAAGTCCCCCTTACAACATATGCTTCTATTACTTTTGCATATAGAGCTGTTAGGACCTACTTTGGCATATCCGCGGTCAAAGCTCATGGACCATTTGTGTAAATTCCATATCTATGATTGCCAAGAGTCTTGTCATAGAAACCGTTTGCGGGTCTAACGTGTCCTGGTTTTTCACTCATCTTTTTCATGCTAACCACTTGGTGTACCAAGACATCTTCACTATCCCATATGCGAACAGGATGGTGAGCGGGATGCAAAAGGGTATCAGCATCGTACAAGACAGGTTGAGCTCGCTTGGCTATATAACCAAGACCTGGGTTACGGGTACCTAGGAGGTCCTTGTGCAAGTCAGCGGTTGCGGCTTTAGGTTTCTTAGAAAGCATAGGAATAGTTTGTGTTGGCATGTTAAATCTTTGCAACATATCTCGTGCAACTTTGTTAGCATTCTTTAAACAAACTATTTCATCTAGATAACTATCTGCTAGATCCTTTTTCTCAGAAAAAATCTTTTCCTTTTCAGATTGTAAAAATGCAATTGATTTTTCTTTTCCTGAAAGAGTGGATTTGAGCAAATCGTTTTCTTGCACAAGTTCAGCGTTCCGCTTGTTTCGCTGAATCACTAGGGCTTGTTCCAGTCTAACTTTGTGTTCAAGATCAAGTTTGACCTTTTGGGTATCTAGACGATATATTTCTTGCTTGCATTGAGAAAGCTCATTTTTTAAGGTCTCGACTTCTAAGCATTTTTCTTGGTTAACCTTAGCATGTCCGTCTAGTTGGGTTTGCAAGTCAGTTAAGATGGCAATCATAGAAACTTTATCAGATGTGTCAGCAGATACCTCAGTTGGAACATTTTGGGCTTCGGTGTCAAGAAGATACTGATGATACGGGATCGTATTGTCATCAATCTCAGTCTCAGCATCGGAGTCTAAATGTTCTTCCTGGTGCATCTCCTGATTCAACTGATAATCCACATTATCAAAGATTGGATTGTCATTGGAGTGTACCTCATTGACTTGACTGTTGGTTGCACTAGTGGATGACAAATTGGCCATGAAAGCGACAGCAGCATTGGGGCCTTCATCCACGTCTGAGTCATAAGCATCCTCATGATTGGCTTGAAACATGTTTGTTGTAGTTAGTGCCTGAGGTTGATCATAAGGTGCAGTGCATTCCACATCAGCGAGGAATGCTTCAGCTTCAGCATCCAACACATCTCCTTTCTCTTTAGCTTCCATCAGTAATGCTTTATCTTTGAAGTACTGAGAGTCCATCTTTCTCTTGGGTTCTTTACACTGCCTCGCAACATGTCCTTCTCCTCTGCAGTTGTAACATATCACCTTCTTGCCTCTAGCACCTGTATTACCAACATTACCTGGAGCTTTCCTCTGAATTGGTTCAGTAACAATGTGACCATCATGCACCGTAGCATGAGTCCTTGAGTTGGAGGAAGTCCTGAGCTGGTTGTTGGTTGGTGGAAACTGCTTTTGGAAACCACTTAAGAGATTAGCAATCTGAGTCATAGTGGCCATCAAAGCGTCATTCGGAGACTGAGCAGTAGGTTGAGGACTAGGAGTTGAGGGTGATGAAAGAGCAGGTGCAGATGTGGTGTGAGCAACATAGGCCAGTGGATCAACAATACTTGTAGACTGCTCCTGTTTCTTGAGAGTCTTTTTGGCATGAGGCTCATAGGCTCATAGCCTTTGAGATGAGTAATATCTGAACATAAGGTGTGAGTTGAGATATCCATGTTATTGGTTTGACGATTATCACCTACTTACCCCAAAAAGCCGAAGTTTGTTGACTACTTGGTGTTTCAACTGATCGGGTTTGATGTTGAGAGCCATGAGGAATCTTCATTGTCATTCACACTTGTGAAACCACAATAGTCATGGATTGATTTATTTCGTTTCCAATAGCACGAAACGCGTTCGTAACTCATCAAACAGATCTTACCTTCCATTGTTGAGATAGTCCAAACCTTGATCCCTTGCAGACATCTCCACATATATCCCAAAGCTCCTTTGCAGTGCTTGTTTTGATGTGATGTGTTGAAGATGTGTCTAGTAAGCCCTTGACTAAGAACGATTCAGCTGATATCAGCCATACTCAGTTTGTTTTCCTCTTCCACAATTCAGAATCAAGTTTCTTCCTTGGTGCAGGCACAGCAGCAGACTCATAGGATGGAGAGGATCAGTGATCAAAGGGTAGGAGTAAGTGGCCATTATGGATAATTTCCATATCTGTTTTGCCATAGGTTTGCCTTTCGAATGTAACCTGTGTATAACGAAACTATCCCAAGAATCGTAGTCACTTTCAACGCAACATAGGAGGACGATATCGGTACCGCGTCATTTGTTTCTTCATTGGTCATGCCATTAATAAGTTTGTATAGCTAATGATCTGATCGATAAAGATGAATGTTGAATGTTTGATTATGTGTTTATGTATTTGTTGTGTGTTTGATTATTTGCTCCGTTCGATCCAAAAACAAGATAAATCTATTCGATCGGCATAAATCCACAAAGTATAAACTAGTTCGTCCACAAAAAAGGATTTGCTCGGTAATCGATCCACTTGTTCAGACCTTGTTCATTCCCTTTTCCTTCGATCCTTTCGTTTGATTCGCTGTTCGATTCTCTTCGATTGGATCGCTTGTTCGAATCCTTCGTTCGAACCCCAATTCGATTGTCCTTTGTTCGAATTCGTTCTAGTTTTCGAGTCCACACTAGTTCGAACGAATTGTTCGATCGCTTAGTTTCTCAGAACCACCCGTTCGATCGCTTATTTGAATCCACTCGTTCGAACGTCTAGAACGATTGCTTGTTTGATTGTCTAGTTCGAATGGCTAGTTCGATCCACCTTCTTTTCCACTCGTTCGAATGTCTTGTTCGCTCCGTACTCGTTCGAACCACTCGTTCGGTGCTAGGCGACATGAACTCGTTCGATCTCCATTTTTTTTAAACTTTTCGAACCAAAAAGAAAGAACACAAAAAAAATCACGCGATCTGTTGAATTTCTTAACAAGATGTATTGAATGAATTAGATTAAACATAACACCATCTAGAATCACGAATCAAAAACAAACAAATACATCAAAAACAATCTAAACCCTTTTTTTTTTCGAGAATCAATATAACAAAAAAATACAAACCACATCAAATACAATCAATCTTGTAGGCTCTGATACCAATTGTAGGATCCCTAGATCATTCCAGAATTGAAAAGCACTAGAACAATGCAATGAAAGTATAAACATTAAAGAACTATTTTCGAGCGGTGAATTGGCATTATGATGGGCCCCCGCTTGGGTTCCGTCAAGACAAAGCTTTAGGAATATCAATAGCTTCTTGCCCATGCACATACCTTCGAAACATTTAATCCGCGCACATATATGAAAAAGATAGTGATATGGTCTCCAGAAATAATTTTAACCGTCCTTGAAAAACTTTCTTTTTTTAGTTGAGTTGTCAGTTCCTTAGATGAAAAAATTCCCTGCAAAAATTTTGCCATCTCCGCAAACCATGGGGTACGATTCACATTGGAAATAACTACAAGAGTCTCTAAAGTAAAATGTTCATTTATGTCCTTGTTTTCTAACACATCCTTATGAGATTCTCAGTCTAGATAAATGATTCCCCCGGCAGGTTCTCACGTCCTTTTTTTTATCACTGATGGAGATATCAAATTCTTGATGAGAAGAACCCACCGTAAAAAAAAAAAAAAGCACCAAACCTCGGTCTTGGCGCTGTTTTTCATAAGAATATTAAAGCCAGTGACCGTATACACTACGCTTTAGGCTACGACAAGATATGCTGCGAAACTTTTTCAAAAGCATACACTACGGCAAACATTTCCTTCTCCGTGGTAGTTAATGAATATGAGAGCTTTTTGTCCAGTGTCTTACTACATAAATGTATAGGCTAAAGATGCTATCTCTCATTCTGTTGTCCTAAAACCGCACCAACGCGAAATCACTTTGGCATCACACATTGAGGTCGAAAGATAGGTTCCAAATCTGGGACAACTAAGATCGGGACCTTCGGTAACTTCTTTTTAAGCGAAGTCTGAAAAGCATCAATACAATCCTTTATGAAAACTAACAAAGTGTTTTCCTTCAATGAAGGTGAGTACACTCGTCTCGCTATTTTGGAAAATCTTTGGATAAAAGCTCGGTAAATAACCCGCATGTCCTAGGAAACTCCTCACACTTTAACTTAGTTCGGGTGAGGTAGCTAGCGATAACATCGACTATAGCACTAATCAGAACCACAATTGCCTACTTGTTGAATATTTTATGGCCTACCAACAATTTGCCTTCTCCTACCCATAAAGTGGCACTATCTTCCTAATTAAGAACTAATATTCGTGGTCTTCACATAAAAGAAGACCTGTTTATCATACATGTGTCTAAATTTGAGAGGCATGAATCAAAAACTATCCCCAAACACAAATAAATCATCCATAAACACTTCCATAGTACATTTCATCAATATCATAGAATATGTGGCCATCTATACACAGTTGGCAAGTACCAGAGCAATACACAAGCCAAATGAGGAGCATGGCGACGGACGCTAGATTCCATACGGGCATGTGAAAAGTCTTATTCTTCCCGTTCTTGGGGATCTATTGTATTTGGAAATACCCCGAAAATCCATACTAAAAACAATAAAACTCAATTCCCGGCTAATCTTTCTAACATATTGATCCCATAAATGGTAATGAAAATGATCTTTTTCGATCGCTTCATTTAAACGTCCTATAGTCGAATACAAACCTCCATCTGGAACTAAACGTGTCAGAATTAATTTATTCTCATTCATTAGCAACAACGGTTATTCCTCCTTTCATCTTGGGGACACAATGCACTGACTAACCCCATGGCGCTGCGGAAGATCGGAAATATCATTCCCGGCATCTAAGAAGATATTAGGACCTCCTTTCTTATGATTACCTCGTGAATTTTATTGGGTTAACCCGTCTTTGACTTTGAAACCAGTGGGGTTTTGTAATCATCCTCCATCAAGAATTAAGTATGTGGACAAAAACGAGGTCGAAACTCCCTTAAGTCGGTGAATTTTCCAAGCAATAGCCCTTTTATGAGATTTGAGCACCTTTAAAAGAGCTTCTTTTTCAATAACTTTTAAACCTTTTTGCAATATACTGTAACTTGTCAATTTTCATCAAGTAAAACGATACTCCCAAGTGAACGGTAAATCTTTTAACTCTGAATTTAGGAGGTTCTTCACATTGAAGTATTTGCCTTGGTCACTTCCTTAAGGTCTCATTCTTCTTTGGAGAAGGAGATTCGGAATGGGTCTGTCATTTAACATTTGCTCAAGGATAAAGAATTATCTCCCACGTGCGTAGAAATCAACATCTAAATCCGTAACTCACGATCTTTGTAGGAAAGTCTCCATATTCTTCCAGGATAAAAGATCCACCTTGAAACGGAAGTGAAACGAAGGGTATAGAAATAAAAGAGACGGGTCTGAAGACAAATTTGGATTGCACCTGAAAAAAATTAGAAAAACCAAGTACTTCTTAAGAAAATTCCTCACAAGCCACATCAATGACATACACTTTCGTTATGACGTATTTATCAAATTCGAGGATATCGCAATAGCTGATTTGAGATTAAAGGTACGACTTCATGTCAACTCGAAGGGTTATTACTTCTCCATAAACATCAATTAAGGCACGACCGGTCCTTAAAAAGGATCTCCCAAGTATGAGAGGAACTCGAGGATCAGCTTCGGAATCAACAACAACAAAGTCGGTAGGAAAGTGAAATTTTCCAACTTTAACAAAAACGTCTTCGGTGACTCCTTTAGGACGAGTAATCGATCGATCTACTAAGCTATAGAATGATCAACCGAGTAGGGTGTAGAGTTCGGTAAGGGATAGCTTTTTTTCATAAAAAAAAGGCATAAGATATTTATGGCTCGGCCAAAGATCGGCCAAGGCGTGACATACATCCATTCTTGGGAAATTACATGGTATAAGAAACTTGCTGGGATCTCCAAGCTTTTCAGGAAGCTTTTTGAGGAGCATTGCCGAGCAATTCTCGTTCAACGGTATCTTAGCTAACTCAAGCAATTTGTCCTTATTCATAAGCAATATAACAACCCAAAATTTTCACCAATGTAATATCACTCTGTGTATATAATATATCAGCTTTTCACGAAATTTTTGCTTTAAATCTCTTACTTATTCAACGTAACCTGCATAACTAAAGTCACGAGCTTCACCAACCTACCTATGCCCTCTATATCTATTTATAGTGTCAAGCAAACACATAACAGTGTCAAGTCAATATCTTAATACATTTTTTACAAAGTACATTCAACCAAAATAAAGTACCATTTGTCAAATTATATTCAAGAACGAGCTGTAAACCGTTTTCGTATACCACTGAAACCCGAATTCCAGAAGGGTTAAATAACACATGAATGTAGCAAGCCTACTAAAGCTCATTGTACAAAGTAATATAACATCTCATTTGAATACATCTTCCTCCAAAGATAAGTTATAAGTCCTTTCTAAAGCATATTTGTACTAAGCATTAATGCACGATGTCTCTAAATAGCTAGCTTACCTCCATTTTCATTCTATTTAAATCACCGCCACGATCTTTTACAAAGCTACTACAACAATATAAAAATGTATAAACCCCAATTATTCTACTCATAAGGCACTCACAAATATTTTTACACTCAAAACCCAAATTTAAAACCCAAACCCTAGAAACCCGAGCTCGTTTCTAAACATGACCCGTTTTTCTTCTAGTTTTTACCCATTTGTACAACCTAAACCAATACGCAAAAAGTTTGTAATCAACATAAAATAACAACATTACAAATCACATCCAACATCTTTTCACCATTTTAACAATACAATGTACAAAATTAAATCTAGAAAAATCCCTAATTGAACCCCAATTGACTTTTTGACCCCGTTTACCATAATTCGCCCATTATTAAACCCACCCACTAAGCAAATTGTGTTAATAACTCTTAGTACAAACCTTAAAAACATTAATCCACACTTATATCAATCATGTAACTCGAATCCAAGCTTGAAAACCCTCATCTAGCCCAAAGAACCTGCGACCTTCTCTTCTGCAACAATGACCGTTTTGAAGCTACAATCTTACAAACAAGCACCTTGATACCATCCTAGCTTCCATCAATAACCATACTTACAAGCACCTCCTATGTCTTCACCTTGGAGTTACAAAACGCTCCATATCCTCTCCTTTGGCCCTAAGTAAGCCGCGACATCACAAGGACCATCCACCACCTTCTAGCTAGTTTCTAGCTTACATGATTCATCTCATAGCTTCTACACATCACCCCTATAGCTCCCACACATGTCAAACCTGCATTAAAGCTTCCATGGTCACCAAAGGGGGAATTTCGACTATAAATAGACCCTATCACCCCTACCTTCTAACTCATCCACCACTTCCTCCGATATAACCCATCATAGCAGCAAGTCCTTTTGCTCAAAATAAGTTCCTAATAAGGTCCTAATAAGTCCTAAGAACAGAAGTGAAGCATAAGAAACCAAGAAATAAGCCCCGGAGTCTTATTCATAGCTACGAAGCGTAATAGTCCCCGATTTCAACGCCGATTCAAGCTATAAGCTCAAACCCCAGTTTCTATGAATTCCTTCATACTGCTCATTACACACTTAGAATGTTCAGAAAATCCTAAAGTATACACTCTTGTTAAAGTTTTTATAACTCAATTTCATAGTCATTTTTCCATTTTGATCCAAACCCGTTACACCGAAACCCTAAATTTTGTTTTTCTAAAACTCAAATGTTATAATGGTAAAATATTGTATAATCTAACCTAAAAATCTTTAACTAATGTTAATATAACAACTTTAACAAGTCTGAAGGAATTTGTAACTTAAAAACCTGCGTTTATTCGTTATAAACCTTAATTCGACCCGTTTTTTGGTTTCTAGCTTAACTGAATTGTTACTTAAAACTTTTGCTTACGTATAAATCTTCATATTTAGCTTATATTAATAAGCTAGAACCTGAAAAAAATCATTATAGAAACTTAAAATAAAGCTGCATGGCATTTTGGACTTTTTTGCAAAGTATTGCCATGCAGGGTATATAATCTGAACTTACTGAAACTAAACTAAAAAATAATTTGGCCATAGTTGCTAAAGTTATAAATATAGGGTCCTATTATTCACTTCCAAAGTGCAAGGTTAACTTTGTACATCTTTAAACTTGAGACAAACTCGTAAATGCAAACTCCAAGGTATATTTTGCCATTTTTTCCATTCATAAGGGTCAACATTGAACGAATTTTGAAAAAGTTATAAAAAACATGTTCAAAACATATAGACATAAACTCTTTAAATAACTCTGTCGTCTAATCACGTTCGAATATTGATCAAAACGCTTAAAACCGTTTATATCATATCACAATACTAGAGCTCATATTAATAGGTTTCATCTTGTAAATACGATCTGACTGAGTTGTGGTTTACATTAAAGTGCCTAGCACCTCAAACGTTTACTGAATGACCTCTGAATTAATATGGCCTTTAACGGTGATACATTAAATTCCAAACTCTCCAATCAAACTTATAACAATATTAAACTCTTAGAATCAAAGTTCTAGAGTACAATCTTCCTAAGACTTGACATATTATCCCAGGTTACGTGACGAAGTTGGTTTCTTTCAAGTTGATATACTTTTCGCCCGAGTAGATAACGTCGTACTACCATACAGACGCCTTTCCTTTGATATACTTATGCCATTAATCAGATTTCCCTGTTAAGGTGAGATTCATAACCTCGCCTTTACTTATTTACATGTTTTATAAACCCGCGAGGGGGATACATGCTTGTTACAAACTCTTTTACAAACTCGTTTATTTTATAACAATGTGATTACTTTTCAAAGACTTAATGAATTCATAACCCTACATTTCAATCTTTTAAATACTTTATAAACCCGTGATACCTGATATAAACCATGAATGCAAGTGTTTTTCCAACTGTATGCTATCCAGATATATTATTGCCTAAGTAGCTTCCAGTGCCATTATTTCCATATCATGAATCATTAATTACTTGCATTGCGAGTGAACGCGAATATTGTGGATAGATCTATTGGGGGTGACGGATCCCGTTTGTATACCCATGCTTGGGGTATCCAAACGCACTATATCTGTCCTAATAGGTAACCTTGGCAAGTTACCTTTTCCACGGGGACATAGTTCCTCAACCAATATCACTACGGAGATTTTCCCTGTTAACGTATTGATGTCATGAGCTTAGATGCAATAATAATGTTACCATTTTTCCATGATAATTGTATTCGTTGCAATTATTACCAATAACTGGTGTATAACAATGTAACCCACTTACCATTAAACTTGCATTCAACTGTTCTCCATGATAATACTGTTTTCCATATTATTTTCCATAATAATGGTCCCTGCAATGCAAATATTTCCATTATGATAACCCGTATTCTACTATTACATTTCAAACCTATGAATTTCACTCAACCTTTGTGTTGACCCTTTTTATGCATGTTTATCTTAGGTAATTGAGCAACTTATGGCATGGAGTGGCACGGACTTGAAGATGGCTAAAACTTGTTATCATTCACATTGTATGTAACTAGATTTTGGGACCTGCCTTTGTAAAACTCTGATTTTAAATGAATGATAACGTATCTTTTAAAAACGTCTCTTTTGAGTCGTTTTCTATGATTGTGCCTGTGATTCATGAAGTAATACCCCAGATTAGATTCTGTTGCTATATTATCAAAATGGGGGTGTTAAGAGTGGTATCAAAGCCCACAGTTATAAAGAACAAGGGTAAAACCTTAACTATAACTACTTTTCTTTTGCCATCAATGTCCTATGTGCCACTACATTTTCTTGAATTGTGAAGATGCCACTACTTTTTCCCAATAGTATGTAAAAATACAAACTACTATACTATTATATAAATAACTTATGTTATTTACACTGAGTTGTTATACAGAATTATGTCTACTCCCGAATATATCTATCCTATTATTATCCTATCTGATTCTAAGGTGAGGATACTTTTTCCCTCTACACATTCTCTTTGACGATATCCCCGGCTTTATCAGGATTATTCTTGGCTTCACCGAGGAAACACCTCTCCTAACTTTTCAGATGATTTAACTAAAGACCCTTTATCTCGACTATCTATCTTACCTTTCATGTTGATCTCCGAATATCTAAAAATTTGCTGTTATATTCCAGCAATATTTTAATACAGGAAACACACAAGAATCTATATAATGTCAAATGATTTCAATACCACAGGTATGAAAGTTTTGACAAAGTCTTGTGATAGCATTCTTATTCGATGTTGACTTTTAAAGGTTAATGGATAACGATTCTTTACGATCAGAGTGGCGCAGCGGAAGCGTGGTTAGCCCATAACCTACATATTCCATAAATCAAAGTATTCCATCCACCCAGGTTCTGACAAGATATATCAGGATCTGGAGAAATTCTATTGGCTGTCATTAAGAGGTATGGTCTTGGAAATAAGTAGACGTGTGAAATGAGGCAAATTAATTATGGAGCGAAACATAATATATAAATGCATCACACACGTGCTTGTACCTTGATCATACCTAAACAAAAAGATCAAATTCATACCCAGTACCTACATCAATTCCCAAATAATACCACTACAACTTTAAACTAAATCTCGGGACGAGATTTATTTAAGGGGTGGAGACTATAACAACCCAAAATTTTTACCAATGTAATATCTCTGTGTTATATAATATATCACTTTTCATGAGGAAATTTTTGCTTTAATCTCTTATTATTCAACGTAACTTGCATAACTAAAGTTAACGAGCTCACACAACCTACCTATGCCATCTATATATATATTTATATGTCAAGCAAACATCATAACAAGTCAAGTCGATATCATAATATCATTTTTACAAAGTACATTACTCATACAATATACCATTTGCAAAGTTATATCAAGACGGGCATTAAACCGTTATCGTGTACCTCTAAACCCTAATTCCATGAAGGGTTAATATCTAAAGTGAATGTACAAGCTACTAAAGCTCATGTACAAGTAATATAACATCTCATTTGAATACATCTTCCCTCTAAAATAAGGTACAAGTCCTTTAAAGCATAATGTATAAGTCATTAATGCACGATGTCCAAATAGCCGTTTTACCTCCGTTTTCATTCTAGTTTCTTCACCGCCACTTTTGTACAAGCTACTACACTCAATATAAAAAAGTAGTAAACCTAAATAAAATTCTACCATAAGCTCTCACACATATTTTAACCACCAAATCCTAATTCAAAACCCCTAAACCCTAAACCGAGCCTAGTTTCTAAACCATGACCCGTTTCTTTATTTTTATCCATTGCAAACCTAAACCAATACTCAAATAAGTTGTAATAACATAAATTACAACATTACAAATCACATTCCATCATCATTTCACCATTTTAACAACAATGTACAACAATTAAATCTAGAAAACCCTAATTGAACCCTTAATTTGACTTTTTGACCCGTTTACTCGTTTTCGCCCATTTTAAACCCGAACCACTAATCAAATTGTGTTAATAACTCTTAGTACAAACCTTAAAAATATTAATCCACACTTATATCATCAATGTACTCAAAATCCAAGCTTGAAAACCCTAGTTTGAGCCCTAAGGAACCCGCGACCTCTTTTCTTGCAAATTGACCCATTTTGAAGCTACACTTTGCAAACAAGCACCTTGATGACCATCCTACTTCATCAATAACCAGCTTACAAGCACCTCTAAGTCTTCTCCTTGGTTACAAAAGCTCCACATCCTCTCCTTTGGCCCTAAGTAAGCTGCGGCACCACAAGGACCATCCACCACCTTCTAGCTAGTTTCTAGCTTACATGATTCATCTCATAGCTTCTACACATCACCCTATAGCTCCCATACATGTCTAAACCTGGCCTTTAAGCTTCCTTGGTCACCAAGGGGGATTTCGACTATAAATAGGACCCTAAACCCCTCATTCTAACTCATCCCCCACTTCCTCCTCTATAACCCATCATAGCAGCAATAATTTGCTCAAAGAAGTTCCTAATAGGTCCTAAGAAGTCTCAAGAACAGAAGTGAAGTAAAAGAAACCAAGAAAAGAAGCCACGGAGTCGTTATTCTAGGCGTACGAAGCTAAAAGTCCCAATTTCAACCCGTTTCCAAGCTATAAGCTCAAACCTAAGTTCTATGATCTTCATACCTGATCCTACACTTTTATAATGTTCATATGATCCTAAATATACTCTTGTTAAAGTTTTATAACTCAATTCATACTCATTTTCCATTTTGATCCAAAACCGTACACTCAAAACCCTAATTTTATGTTTTTCTTAGAACTAAATGTTATAATGGTTAAATATTGTTATAATCTATCCTAACATGCTTAACTAATGTTAATATAACAACTTTATCAAGTCTTGAAGGAATTTGAACTTAAAACCCGCGCGTTTTCGTTTAAAAACCCTAATTCGACCCGTTGGTTCTATCTTAACTAATCTTATTTTTAAACTTTGTACGTTTAAATCTTCATATTTTAGCTTTTATTAAAACAATAACCTGCAAATATCATTTAAGAAACCTAAATAGCTGCATGGCATTTTTGGGGACAAAACCCCCTTGTTTTGCAAAAGTATTCCATGCAAGGGGTATATATCGTAACTTTCTGAAACTTATAACTAAAAGGACTATTTTTGCCATATTTCTAAAGTTATAACTATAGGGGTCTATTATGTCACTTTCCAAAGTGCAAGGTTTACTTTGTACATCTTTTAAACTTAAAGGACCAAACTCATAAAAGTCAAACACCAGGAAAAATTTTCCATTTTTTTCATTCTTAAGGGTCTAAAATGTAACATTTTGAAAAAGTATAAAAACATGTTCAAAACATTATAAGACATAACTTTAATTAACGCTTGTCGTGCTTATCATTTCCAAATATTGATCAAAATGCTTAAAACCGATTATATCGTATCACAATAAACAAAAGCTTAATTGAAACATACCTAAACCTTGATTCTTGAAACACTAAATCACCAACTTGTTCTTGATTAAAAAAAACTTTTTTTTCTTCTGGCTTGAGGGTTCAGCCGATCAAATGGAAAACGGAGAGAAAAGGTGATTTAGGGTTTTATTGGTCTTGTATTTATAATCCTTAGACTCCTAATTATAGTCAATGTTTGTTTCTTTTTTTTCTTTTCTTTAAACCGGCCGATTAACACCCCTTTATATATATTTTTTTATTATTTATTAATTAACTAATTATCTTCATTACCTTAAGTTTTCATAAAAACCTAATCTAATTTGGGTAAACCTTTTCACATAAACGCAACTTACTAACCCTTCTAAAAATAACTTTTCATTTTACATTTCACTTTCTATATGTAGATAGTCTATCCTAATTCGCCAAATTTCACTCACTTAACTTATTTCCATAATAATACGTTTCCTATAAACGCTTAACACAAAATCATCCAACTATTGATGTAGCATTGCATGCGATACGCCATTCTTTTCATTATCACTATACGTGAACAAATGGAATACTCCTCACCAGACACAAACGCACTCAAAATGAGATGATCATACCCCTCAAAACAATATCATGCACCTATTCAAACCACTTAACACACATAAATTACACATAACACACACGAATCACACAAAATGAACTCTTAGCCCTTTCTAAAGGTATCACTAACCTGATTAAATCATGGATGTTACATAAACCTTTGACAGTATCCAATTAACTAGTTAAGCCTCAAGTATATCCTAGACACACACTTAGAAGGACAATATTTGTGTAACTATAATTCTAGATGTATAAATTACTATATGGAGAGCTATCCTGGACTCTAGATTTGCTTGGTCCACTTCAATAGATCCAGTTGAATGATAGGTCGCATACAAAAGCGTATAAACAAGTATAAATTAATAAACCTAAACAAGCACTCAATGATAAATCAAGAAATCGAGATAAACAAATACCAAACATTCAGATCTTCATAATAATGGCTAATACCCAAAGGTATTAGCCTTCAAACATCATAATAAATACAAGAGCAATTATTTAGCCAAGGTAAACTAACCGAGTTAACGAATGATATCAAAAGCTGAACGATTACTAAAGTATATGGAATTACACATTGTCTTCTATGGAATTGATAACTTTGCTCGACCTCTTCTGCTCTTTTTCTCTTCTAAAAATCGACTTTTGTGGTTTAGGTATCGAGAATATGATTTAGCACACTTAAAACTTATTTTTGAGTTTTCTATTTATAAGTTTTGGAAGTCGGTTGGATACGGCGTATCCATGTGTTAGATACGGCGTATTGGGGATTTCTTAGAGTAGGGACCACATTTGATATCTTCCAGAATATTATATTGATTCCATATTTTGAATACGGCGTATTGAGTCTTTCTGGATACGGCGTATTGAGCTTTATCCTTCCGTGGTCTTTGGTAAGTGTAGGCACGGATACGCCGTATCTTTTTTGATAGATACGGCGTATTGGTCTTCAGAATAGTAATCTTCAAAATATCTTCATTTAAGCTCCAGAATGTGCGCCTTTTGCTATCTTTCACCAATTACTCCATAATTACTACAATTCTCAAATATAAAGGATTAAGTAACAATTCTTTGCAATAACTATACAAAATAGGTTAATAACATGGGATAAATAATGCTATAAATTAGACGTTATTTGATGTCATCAAATATCCCCCCACTTAAATCCTACTTGTCCTCAAGTAGCCTTTAGAAGTATATAAAAATGTATCCCTAAGGATATTTTTCGTTAAAGTACTTATTCGATCTATTACAAGTACACAACCAAACACCCCATGAAATAAGAAGATAAAAACACTCAAATCACTCAACTAATATATGTGGTAATGATCGTTATCATTTATAATATACGTATAATATCAAAGTATAAGAAAATTCCAAAACTACCCTTGAGGACAAAGGTAGTAGGAAAAATCTTACAAAAAATACAACACGTTTAACCGGTAAGTGATTACCGGTTCGTTTTCCCAAATACTTATGAAATTGAGACCTCGTTTATTATTTGGACAATGACTTGAATTGGTTCGAAGATGAGTTGTTTTCTAATATCCTAATAGTGAGCAAATAAAGGGATAATTAAATTTAACTACGAAAAAACGATAACGGGATATAAAATAAATTACGGCAAATAAGATAGAACACTAAAATTAAAACCCTAAATACTTTTCTAAACTTTTTCTAATCCCAAATGACAATTTAAAAATAAAATTCTAAGGAAATTCTAAACCGAGAGTGGTTAAAGCTTAAAAATGAAGAAAACGAGAACGGGGATCGAATCCCGTTCTTTAAAAATTGAGCATTCAAATTATTAACCCTTCAGAAGAAAATTTATTTTTTTATAAATCCTAAATGACAAAAGAAAATTTTCAGAAAAAGAAAATTATTTTTTTGATTAATTTTCTAAATTTCATGACTTTTTACAGTTTTTAATGAAAATAAATGATTAAAGGTACTAAACTTACTTAAAGAATTCTATAAAAATTTCTAAAAGTAGCTAAGGATGCAAAGATTGCAGGAAAAATAAGGGCTAGAAAATAAGCTAAACGAATAAGCCTAAATAAGCCTAAACAACACTCAGAGTGCTTATAGGAAAAAAATTCAAAAAGAGATTAAAAGGATTAAAGATGCACCCTTGGACGTAAAAGTCCCACGGGCGCAGTGGTGAGTGTGTGTGGTGTTGTGTTGCTATAAAGGGTTGATGCTAGGTTGAGGTCGGGGGTTCGAGTCTTGCTCACCCTCGACTTCCTTAGTTCCCCTTTTTTTATTTTGCAAAAACCTAATTGCAAATTTTTAAAACACTTATAAGAAATTTTTTTTGTGAAAACAACTTTCTAGAAATCCATTAAATAAGTTGGTAAAAGAGCTTATTTAAACAAGCAGAACTCACTTTGCTTTTATATGGGCCTTTGTGACAAAAGAACTTATTGATGGATAATACTTCAATTGAAAGTATTATTTGTTGGTGTTCTTTTACCAACTTTGTAAAAAAAATTATTTTTTTATATTCACGAATTCACAAGAAAAATCAAAAAATCCGGAAGAGCAAATATTTTTGTATTTTTGTATTTATTTAACTTTTACTTATACTAAAAAGAAAAGAAAAATATTTTTTACTTTTTATATATTTTTAATTTTTTTGTATTTTTGATTTTCTTAAAAGCGTAACTTTTGAAGACGAAAGGTTCTCCAAATCACGATCGACAAACTGCAAACGAAGGAATCTTAATCACAAATCCCCGGCAGCGGCGCCAAAAATTGATTGTTATCAATTATAATATAAGATGAGCTCAAACTTAATCAAATAAGCTATGAGCTACTAACTCCTAGCTTAATGAGCACATTTAAGCTAGAAATAAGCAAAAGGTAGAAGCAAAAAGCTGAGAAATCAAATAAGCACTTAAGTCTAAATCTACATCCAAACAGCCTTGAAGAGCAACTTTGAGCTTAATTTTTAATGAGCAGATGGAACCTTATGACAAAATGGCTTATACTAGCTTAAACTATAACCTAAAATCTACTAAAAACAGCTTCTAAAAACTATTTTGAAAATCAAATGGTTAATGAAAAAGCTAGATGAAAACTGGTTTCATACTCAGTAGGAGCTGAGTACATTTTTGTATTTGAAAAGATAAATTGCAATTTTTGAGCTTAAAAACAGATAGTCTAATAAGCTAGATTTTGAAAAATAAGTACAAACAGATTGTAAGAGACCTATAAGCTATTTGTAAACTAAAAATTAAAACCTAACTCCTATAATTTCCATCTGAAAATTAAGGTTGAAAAAGGCTATAAATCTTTTTATAACTGCTGATGCAGTTTGCACACAATAACACTAAAACTCTAATTAACCAAATGCAGGCCTATGATCAAGTTTCTACACTCTTAAAACATCAAAACAAAAGCAAAGTGAGCAATCAAAACCACTAGAACAGACTTGTGCTAAAAATGATAATGAAACTGAACTTAAACCTAAGAGATCTAAACTATTACTAACTAACTTGATTAAAACTTGAACTTAACCTACAAATATCTTAAATCCTTTCTTTATAAACCTCAAAATGATGTTTTAAATCAAATTAAAGGACCAAAAAGTGTCTAGCAGTACTAACTTAAGTTAGTACTGCTTGACCCAAACACCCCTTTAAGTTGCTAAATCTCATTTTTAGCTTATAATTTTGAGAATTTAAGCACAAAACTTTAATACCAGATATTAGACAGCTAAAATCAGACTTAATGAGTAGATTTCAACAATCAAATAAGCCAGATCAATAAGCTACTTAACTATGCTATTATTTTTTTATTTTTCACTATTTTAAAGAAATAACAAGCAGATTAAGTTTTAAGCTAACAATTAGACATAATAAGCATTTAACATTTATAATAAGCAACAATAAGCTAAATTAAACAGCAATAAGCAAGTGATAAGCAGTATTAAGCTAATTTGCAATATTAAAGCTATAAAAAGTAATTGAGAACTTACATAAGCCTCTGCACAAACAAGGCTATAAAAGGCTCATTTGAGCTATCAACAAGCTCCAGCTTATCAAATGATAAGCTGGTATGGTCCTGGAAACCCATCCATGTCTGGTTTCCCTTCCTTATTAAGCTGTGGTAAAATTTGAGGGAGGATTTGTGTAAGAAAAGCTCAACTAAGCTTTTGAGAGCTTAGTTTAGCTTATAGCCAGCTTAAGAGTAGATAAGACACCTTATTGAGAGCTTATTGAACAGTTGAAAACTTATTTAAACCATTACATGCTAGGTGAAAACAAATTAAATCACAAGATTTAAGAGTGAACTACAATTTTATTAATAAAACTGAATTACAATGCTTTAAAAAGAGATTACAAATATTTAAAATGACATTAAACTAAAAAATTACAATAAGCTACATTTACATTAAGGCTACACTAAATTAAGCTAGATGATTCATGTGAGTGAGGATGGTCTCGTATTTATAGCCAGAGAAAGAAGCTTCTAGTCTTATTAGGACGCTCCTCTTAGTCTTGATCTTGTCCTTTCAATCATTGGATGCCATCTCTTCACCGTTGGATCAAAATGAGCACACGGATTGCCAAGCTAGCAATCCTACTCTTTGGGAGTGAGTGTGTTTCTTTAACACTGAATCCAATGCAAATTTCCCTTTTCTTGTATGTTTCTTTAATAGCCCGCGTGTCATTCTCCTTGAGTAGCCAACCAATCATGAGCTCTTGTGACGTTTTGATGCTAAGCTGTAAGCTTGGTACTCGAATCTTTGTTCCACGTCATTAATTGAAATTTAACCTTTGTTTTTTATGCAGGGTAAAATGGAGAAGACGGTGAATAGTAAAAACGGATTTTCCCGCCTTCTTTGCTTTTCTTATTTGTTGTTTGACCGAGGGTTTGACTTGGCTTGTACAAAAGGGTTTGGGCCCAGGGTTTATGAAAAGGAAATGGGCCACAGGTTGTTATTTGGGCTCGGGCTTGGGATATAAGGGATTTGTTATAAAGGGTTAACGACCGTTAGCCTTTATAATAAAAAAACTAACGGTGTTAGGGTTTTAAGGACTTTTGGTGAAAGTTGTTTAACATTAAGGGTATTTTGAGGGTTTAAGGGTTTTGTATTTTAGTAGGTTGACCAAGGGTTGACCGAGGTTGACTTTGTTGACCTTTTCTAGAAACTTTCCGGCTCTTGTGTACTCTATCCGTTCCCATGTTCGTGTTTCTCCGGTGTTGACCGTTTTCTTGTGATTTTTGCAATATCCGTACCTACACATCACAAAAGACAAAACAAGCAATATACAAGCATAATTTGCACAATTTAATCATTTAAGGTCATTTTTGATATAAAAAGGATATATGATTTCTCACGTATCAAAATTCCCCAAACTAAGTAATTGTCGTCTCTTCACGCAATGTTATATGCCCTAAAACCAAATACCTCAAAACTTCCCCAAACTAATCATTTGAAAAGTAGCAAAGTCTTTTGTGGTAATAGGTCGTGATCGGGCACCATTGTACGTTATTCATTGATCATCCATTTTCAGCTACTTTTATCTTTATTTGAGGTGAGTTCTCGTAGCTCCACTTTTAAACTATTTTCCTTGGAGGAAAATGATACTCAAATCTTTTCAAACTGTTTTAAATATGTGTTAAACTATTCTTACGCTTTTGGATAATGCTATGTGCCTATAATTGCGTATGTGAATGCTGCTTTATATGTTCATGCATGCTATTGGGATTACTACTTACAACTACTTAGCTGTCACACCTCGACAACGGCTGAAACGCGGGAATGCGACGTAATGATTTACATAGCTCAAGATACAAGATCATACCGTACAAAGTTTATAAAGATCCAGATTTACAATAGTTCACCAGTTTACATTTTAGATCCCAAATATACAAGTCTCAAGATAACACCCCCACGTGTGTACGTATTTTGTTCCCATTACTCCCGATTTACCTTGGTTGAGAACACACCTGAAAATGATCTCGAAAAGGTCAACATAAAGTTGGTGAGCTCGTAGGTTTGATAACAACCCAGTTGTTATGCCATAGTTTCAAAAGGTGGACAATTGTGCAATATGACAGTAAATACATGCAATAGATAAGATACCAGCGTAGCAACGCATGCTATCGAATGTCCATAGATACACCACTAATATAGATACCAACACTCTCAAAGATCCAAGCCTCCAAGTTAACACACACCTAAAGCCTACCAGGTGGAGCTATACATAGGGTGGAAGATCCACAAGCTCACAAGTTCACATGATCACAAGATCACAAGATACCTCACAATACCATATATGATCCATAAACAAGTTCAACCAATCTTATGTCATTCACATAGCAGTCATAGGCAAATAGCATTGTCCAAAAGATAAAAGTTTCGCACAGTAAGAAAACAAGTTCAAAAAAACAGATTTGAGTATCATTTTCCCCCAAGGATAAAACAAGTTCAGAAAAATGAGGCTACAAGTACTTACCTCAAAAGATGATAGTAGCTGGACAAGATAACATCTACACAAAGCACAGAGGTACCCGACCACGACCTATTTAATAAGTTCACCTTAGTATTATGTTGTACAAAATTGTCTTGTTGTACAAACGTTTGCATTACAGTTTACAAAGAGTTCTCATTTCTTTTTATCAAAGTTTTTGTATCATGGTTGTGTGGTAACTAGGTAAGATGACTCGATGCACTTGGGCTAAGTGCGACATTAACACATAAAGATCGAGAATAGAGTCAACGAGCTATGATGAGGTAGAAGTTCAGAAAAATTCGAGGAGAATTCGATGAGAAGTGATTAAGAATCTAAAGATAAAAAAAATAAAGGATAAATAGTTCCACAATGATAAAGTAATAAGGGTAATTTATAATAAAATAATAATATTTTATTAATTCGTCTTCTTATCGGGCTAAAAGTGTAAGTATGAAACCTTGCCTATTTAGTGTGTTTAAGTTCAATTGTTTCAACCTTGACACTTAGCGATTAATAAAATCCAATTTTGTCATCTTCTCGGATCAACTAAAAAATAGACTTTTTCCAATATATTTTTTAAGTGTGACATGTTTCATAAAATTTTGACATAACCCGTTCGTTTGTAAAAGTTTTCCCAATGTTCCAAACCTTAATTTCAATCACTTTCCACTTTTAACAATTTCTCAACAAAACACCAAGTTTATATTTCTCACGACAATCCGTTAAACAACATTTCCATTGACTATCCAAACCGTTTTAGTTTACTCGGGTACAATCCCATTCACAAATCCAATAGTTAACCCAAAATCCAAGTATCATTCTGGTCCATTATATCATTGGGCCTTATGGCCCATTAAAGTTTCTTAGTTAGCCCGATAATATTGACAAGTATAGCATAGATACCTTATTGGGCTTTTCGACCCAATAAGTCCACTAGTATCTTTTAAGTTTCAAAATAGGTCTAAAATAGTTCTCCAATACTTAATCGTAAAATAAGTTCTCTTTAGTTCACTTAAATAAGTTGCCAATAAGCTAAAATGTAGTTCAAGGGAATAAGCCGAGACCAAATAAGCTCAAGATAAGCCGCAACTTATCTTAGCTTATTGGGCCGTGACCCCCAAGGTCCCAAACAAGCCTTTAAGCCTAAGATAAGTTAATAAGTTATACAAAAGCACAATGATCTCAAGTCCAAATTAATAAGTCACGAAAAATAAGCTATGGCTTAATATTCTTATTGGGCCGCGAGCCTAGTAAGCTTGAAAGTTCTCTAATACGTTCAAAAATAGATCCGTTCGTTTCAAAACCTTTTTAGTTCTTCAAATAAGCTCCAAACAATTTAGAAAATATCCGATAATATAAGCCGGGGTTAATAAGCCCTTATTAAGCCGAGACTTTTCATCTTTATTGGGCCGCAAGCCCAATAAGCTCAAGAAGTCTCAAAATAAGCTATTAAGTTCACAACTAAATAAGTTTCCAAATAAGCGGCTAAATAAGCACGCTAGTAAGCTAGTTTCCAAAATAAGCAAAAACCTCGCATTCTTATTCGGTCGAGCCCACTTTTAGGCCCATTAAGACCATTTTGCAACCAATTAAGCTCAAAATCAAATATAGAAAGTACGATAAGCTAATAAGCTCTTTTCAAGATTCAATAAATAAATAAGCTTTAATAAGCTACAACTAACCAAGCCAAGACAAAATGGGCCGAGCCCCATTCATCTTTTCTTTTCTTGTTGGGCCGCAACCTTACAAAAGCCCAAACCAAAATAAGCATTTACAAATAAGCCCAAAAACAAAGTAAGCTAGAAAATAAGCCCGAATATAAGATAAGCTACACAAATAAGCCACAAGGGTCTCGGAATAAGCCGAATGAGTCATGGGCCGAGCCTATGGCTCTTCTTCTTAACTCTCGGTTGGGCCGAAACAACACACAAGCCCAAGAACTCTAATTAGCCCTAACTAAGCTTATTAATAAGCTAGACTTCCAAATAAGCATCAACAAGCTCTAAACAACACAAGATCTTTTACCACAACAACCATGATATTAAGATGACCAACCCTTGTTTCTTTCTTTTTGCTCACGTCAAAACCAAATGCACCCTTTTAGCTCTTGTTTCGATTTTAGTTTTCATTTTTAAAACAAACGCATTGTACAACTAGCTTAAGATCATCATAATAACCATAAAAGTACAACTATTTAAAGATTTAGACAACTTACAAAAATGGGTTTCGGTTGGAGGCTAGACACGAGAAAACAACCTGAATATTGTTTTGGATTACCCAAGATTACTAGAAATCAACCCTAGAATATTTCTTGACCCTTTAATCTTGATAAAACTTGAAAAATGGTTATGGTTCTTCTCTTGTTGTGTTCGTTCGACCTCAAAGAGAGAAAGGAGAGAAAAGATTTTGATTTTGAATCATGTAAGAAGTGTGTGTGAGTTGTGGGAAGATATAAGACAAATGGTGTAGGGTACATGTAAGCAAGAAACAAGCACTCATGTCCCCCTTGTGGTCCATGCATTCCAATAGGTGACAAAAGGGAATCCCATGTGTTTTCGTCTTGTGTCGAGATTTAAAAACCGAGATTAGTTTAAACGATAACCGAAACCGAATGTTCACGAGACGACTTACAAGATACTAAAACGCGTTAAGATGTCTTAAGATCGACCAAGAATAGATTTTTAGTCATTTATTTATTTAGTTGTTAAACTCGCGCAGTTTTCTATTTTCCTGACTAGTTTCCGGACGTAGCTCTGAGATTCACATTTTAAGACAACCGCTAATAAGAATCATGAATTAACTTATTTAATATAAGTTTATTAAGTTCACTCCAAGATAACTAGATATACTTTAGTTTACTGTCGTGCCGGTACGCGCTGCATGACGTTATTTTTTCGCTGAACGCGGGAAAACTTCCCGATAAGCGTTAAAATGATATCGTAAATACTTAGATAATGGCAAGATGAATCAAAAGTGATTCATTTATGAAGAATCAAGACTCTCGATACCCGGTTAAACCGTAACCGTTTCGCGGAAAAGAAGTCAACCAAAGTCAACTTTTCAGTTTTCTCAAAAGAACTGACAAGATCGAAGAACGCAGATATACAACCATAGTATTTTAAAATACCAAGATCCAGGAAAAGTTACCGGTTATCACATTAGCCGACTGTGTAGCTCCAGCTGGTAGGCGATAGGTTCGGAGAACTATAAGCACCTAGGCCACTATTGGATTTGTTACCTTGATTCTATATGTTATGATATGACTACTATGATTGCTGTTGGAATGCTATTCATACTGCTTGCATTTCGCTATTGTATCGCACTATTGTCTTACTTAATCCTTGGCACAGCAACTGGGTTTACACTCTAAACCTATGAGCTCACCAACTTTATGTTGACCTTTTCAAGTATCATTTTTAGGTGATCAACATTTACAAATCGAAGGTACTTGAAATCAAAGTTGTCCAATTGCCAAGATGTTTTTCTAAAGACAAGTGTTTTTCTTCCATCAAAGATTGTATTTCATGTAACATTGTAAAGTAAATTTCTCGTAACTAATTATGGTGTGATCTACTATCTTATGCGATGTCTCGAAAACGTTACACCTCGTGTTTTCGCCTTAGACGGGGTGTGACATCAAGTTATTTTAACATACACATAAAAAACACCTCTTCCCTCGTAACATGTCAAACCCATGCCATTTGACCCCACTCACCCACAATTTTATTTTATTTTTCATTATTTCAAATAAACTAAATTTCATTAATTCAAATATATTACAATACGAAATTAAAAAAAATACACGAAACTTAAAAAAATACGAAAAAAACCATACGAAATAAAAATTAAGCATATTTTTTTCATTATTTGTTCTTTCGTGCGGTTGATGAGGGCGGCTTATGCATCGGGCATTTCGTCGGTGCTAATCGTGAGAAATTTAAGTTCTTTACGCTCCATTATTGCCAATCTTTCTGTTTCCTTGTCTCGTACGCTTTTTCCGCGGCTTCCCACTTGAGCTTGAATTCATAATGCAAAGTTTCGGATAAAGTATTTGACTTCCCGCGGTGCTCGATGTCCCATCCGATTTGATTTTTTTTCGGGTCGAGGTTTGCCGGCAGGACGAGGTCTCGCGTCATCACCGAAAAGTTCGGTGAGATCAACCGGATTAGCCGGATATGGCGCGTCCCATTTCGAGTATTCTTTCAAGACACGCCACGCGTGTTCTAGATTAAAATTTCTGTTTCTCGTGTTTGAATCTTCACGAAATTGGAGCTTTGCACGCTCAATAAGACCGGTGAGGGATTCCCTGCTTTTTCTGTTACGTTCACAATGTTTGAAAATCGCGTTGAACTTTTGACAAGTCCCGTTCATCGTAGCCCACTTACCCGTTATCATATCATTCGTACGATTAACAATACGAGTTGCTTTGTTGAAAGCGTGCGTAACTTGCAACCAAAACGTATCGAGGTTCCGGTCGGCTCCGATCGCGTTACTCTCGGAAACTTCGATCCAAGTTTCACATAGCAACTATACCTCTTCCGCCTTCCAACGTTGCATAACCCGTTCCGAACTCCCCCTCCTTCACGTCCTTTGCGTCGTCATCCAAGTCGACGATGGGTGTTTGGTTTCTTTTGGCGGATCGTTTTATGCGGGCCCTTTTTTTGGATTGCGGTGGTGCATTTATTTGGTATTGAAGATTTTAAATTTGAAAGTTGAGTGATGATTGATCTTGTTGCTACGCAAGTTGAGATTGATACATTTGTTCCAGCGTCATTGAAGGCATATTGTATTGCGTATCATAAGGTGGAAAACATGGTTGTTGCGACGAGGTTATCGAGTTTTGTGAAGATGGCATAGACGGGTTTGAGGAAGAAGATTGTTAGGAGGTTGTCATATGGAAGAGGGCATTATAAAATACATCACCGGGTTGTTAGACATATTTTTATTAATGATTTGGTTGTTTAAAGAATTGAAAGTATTGTGTTCGAAAGTTAAAATGTGGGGGTTTATACATTACCGGGTTGTTAGACATATTTTTGTTAATGATTTGGTTGTTTAAAGAATTGAAAGTATTGCATTTCACGTCCGCCGATTTAATGGCTTGTTTCACTTTGGCGTGCACACTTGGTATCGTGGCGCGGGTTTGGCAGCGCCAAAACCCCCTCCACGTCAATTTGGCGTGCTCTTTCGCCACCATACCATTCGCTCTAAATATTTAATAATGCAAGTAGTCGTTCTAGCTCAGGTGTTAGAGCTGGTGGCTTTTAATCACGTGGTTGTGTGTTTGAGTCCCGAGGATAGCGTGTTTTTTTTTCTAATCAACGTATTTCATTTTGATACAAGAAAGTGAAAAATAAAACGTCTTACTTATCAACTTTTGACTACTCAACATGAAAACACACAAGTCATAATATAGTCACATGTCTTGAACAGACAACAAAAATATCTGCCCAACACATGACAATTGTGAATCGTTTTATGGTGTTGTCACTCGTTACGTGACTACGTATCTGGACGGACGATGGATTCAAAAAAAATTACGAAAGACTTTTTCAAAAAAATTTACGAAAAACTTTTTCAAAAAAATTTGACATGCATTTATAAATGAATCATGTAAATTTTAAAAAATAATAGGTAATATGAATAAAGATATAGAGATAATGTAAACATGAAAATTAACGAATAATTCCTAACAAACTCAATTTTTTCATTAAAATAAAAAAACTCACTTTCCACCTCTTTTTTTTAAAATAAAATATCTTAAAAACGATAAATCGTCAAGCAACAAAAAATACACCATCGCGACGAGTATTTTTTTATCTTTTAGTAGACATGCACTTCGATATACTTTCAACGAATTTTTTTCCGATTTCTTTACCAAGTACGTCCGGTAAAACCAAATGTAATTTGTATCACAAAACACATTGATTTTTATAAAACCACATGTTTTGATTTATCCAGATGTGACTGAAAAAAAATTCGAAAAAAAAGTTCGTCGAAAGCATATAGAAGTAGGGGTGAGCAAAACTGGACCGGCGAACCCGGAACCGAACCGAGAAAACCGGACCGAACCCTATTTCGGTCCGGTCCTCGTCCCATTCCTTTATTTTCGTCCATCGGTCCGAATCGTTCCTTGTTCGGTCTTACGAAAAAACAGGCAATGTATTTCTATTGGACCGACCGGACCAATTCGGTTTCGGTCTTCGGTCTGAGGTTTTGGCGAAAGTCGGTTTCGGTCCGGTTCGGTTTTGGTCGGTCCGGTCCGGTCTTCGGACCGTGAGCACCCCTATATAGAAGTGCCCCTCTATAGAAAGATGATTTAATTCTCGTTGCGATGGTATGATTCGTTTTTCGTAACTGATTTTTGTGAGATATTTTATTTAAAAAAAGATGATAAATGAATACTTAGTTTGATGAAAAAATGAAATGGTTTAAAATTGATTCATTTAGTTCTAAAAATAAATTTTGAGGGTCTAGATATAATGATTTTCACCGACCAAAAGTGGAACATCTTTTATAGTAAAAGTTTTATGAGTGTATACCAGTTTTCCCAGATATTTTAATACACATTTCACAACGTCATATGACGTCGTTTTTGACTTCGTAGCTACAAGTAAAATGAACAAGTCAACAGTAGACGCTACAGTACCACGTCCCATAAGGGCTCGTACTGTTCATCGCCCAACAAAATTTTTTTATAATTAATCCCTCCTCCTTTTCTTTGTCCAAAAAAAAAAAAACAAAAATACGAGGACGTACTCTCATTTTTAACTATTGTGCGACTTTCTATCGTCCTGTGCCAAAAAAAACATGCGCGATTGACATTTAAAATAAGAAAAAAACACACTATTTAAACATGAGACACGTGAAAACCATAAACCAAAAAAAAAAACATTTTTTAAATGCCCCACAAAACGCGCGAAAAATTAACGTCCGCAGCAACTAGCGTAGTAATCTACTTGAATATCCATATAAAAAGGTGATACCCGAGATTAATAGGAAAAGTTAGGCCCCACCATTATTATGGGCCAAACCCATTTATAATGTACACTATTCCATTTATTAGTCCAATGAAATGTTTAAAACGAGGATTACTTCTAAGCTAAGGTAGCGCAAACCGTATAACCATGTTTCGATTTTTGGTTTGGTCAACCCAAACGAGTGTTTCTTCTGGTCAACGAACCAGAAAAAACCGGTTGACTCGTTTAACTGGTTCGTGTTTGGAACCGGTCGTGGTCGTGAAAACTTGAACCGTTTAACCGGATTTTCCCAGACCGGTTAACCAGGGGGAGGTTTTTTTTTTTGTTGTTTTTTGGGGTATTTTTTTTTTTATTTGGATTGTTTATTTTTGTGGTGTTATACGCAATAAATTGAATAATGACTTCAACTTAATATTTATCTCATTAGAAAACATAATACATTAGTAATGGAAAATACAACATCGTGAAAGGAAAATACATCAAACATAATACATAAACTTAAAACATAATACAAATCAACATCTTATCGGAAGCTAATCTAGGATTCGACAAGTCAAATCAACTCTTCTCTTCTCCATCTGAACCAGGACGAAGCTTCGCTAGCAGCTTCATCTAGTGCGATTTCTTCATCCGAAAGTGGTATCCTATCATTTATCTTGCACCTCATCGTCCCAAGTATCTACATTCAAAGTCTAGGGAGTGTTCAAGACTTGATGTGTTTTGTATTCGATCTTGTGAGTCCAAGTGATCCTTTAGACACATACACATCTCCAAAGAGTTAGGTTTTTAGTTCTGTTTCCTCATCCCGGATTGGTTAACACCCGTATCCACTTGTTAAAAAGCGGATATCAGAAGCGTACCGAAGTATCTTGAACACTTTGTCATATATATCCCAGATCCATGTAGGGAATAGGAATGGGAAATATTGATTTCCTTTTGCCTTTGCCCAAATACCTTCACAATCAAAACCCGCAACACAACATCGGGCCGAAGATGTAATGATAAAATCGCTATGTAGATATCATCTCATATTCCGGAGCTCGTTGAACGATCTAGCTATTGCTCGCACGTATTGTTGGAAATGATCTTTTTCACCGGTTTATCAAACTAGTCCATCAATTACCTGCAGATTGAGTTTATGAAGAAGTCGCACCAATGATAGAGCTGTAGGGCTAAACCAAAATATCATATAATAAATATTGATACAGACCTTTTAATTATCTGGTGAACCGTTCTTTTGCTTAGGTAGCAAGCCATCGTCAAAACACTTCCAAATCAACGCAGATAATAGAACTCGATAAGTGAGGGAACGATGCCCATCATGGTTACGATTGTCCACCTCAAGTCCCGTTTGTCTACAATTAGGACCCGTGTTTCAATCAAAACTTTGGATAAGGTCGTACGTTAGGAAACCAAAATGGTAAGGAATGCCAACAACGAAATAAACGACAAAAGGTCGTAAGAGCTTACATTGCTAGACCAAATAACAAAAATAGATATGTAGGAAAGTTACCCTACTACAACAAAAGTAAGTTGCACCACACTAGGCCATGCACTGTGGAGTGCAATAACTACAAGGGAGTTGGCCATATAAGAAGAAATTGTAGGACACTGGTATGTGCTTAATTACACATACCATTTTCTATTAAAAACGGACTTAAATGAACAAAAATGTACCAAAAATACATTGTATTTGTATGTTTTCACTTATATTGTGCAGGAAACGGATATCCGACAAAAGGACGAAAAATCAAGCCAAAACGGACAAAACCGGGCACGGAATGGAAAGAGCGTGAGAAGTCAAAAAGTCAAAGTTAAAATTCAACCAAAAAGTCAACCCCGACATAGTCAAAGCCAAAGCCGTAACCGAAGAAATACTTAATGGGCCACCGTTACCCATCTAATGGGTCGGGGCAACCCATTAAGCTATTAATGACAAGACTTATAAGCTTTTAAAGCTTGAAAAGCCCAAATCCTTATAACCCTTTTAACCATTGTACCCGGCCCAACATAAACTCAAAAACACTTAACACCCGTTAGCCCTTAAGGACTAATGGTGTAACAACACTATATAACCTAAGGGACTGAAATTGTCAAATCATTTATAACATTTACACCATAAGGACCAGGGATGCAAACATAATATACACCTTGAGGGACTAAACTTGTCAAAATCCTAAACCTTTCACCCCTGTTAACCCAAAACCTAAATAAGCCTATTTTCCCGCCAAACCCTCAACCCTACTACTGTTCACCTGTCTCTCTCACTCACCCTGCAACCCCACGACAAAATAAGATCACACCCTCAACCCTACTTCACATGGGACATATGCCACCTTGGCAATCCCATGAAACCCTATTCGTTAATAGAACAAGACAAGAAATGGATGGCTTTGATCATACAACTTGGGGAGCACTCAAAATGGAGGGCTATGATTGAAGGTTTGAGGCCTCTCACACAGAAAGCACAACAAGCACTCCTTAAAGGACCTTCACAACTTATAAAAAGAAAGAAGAAAGAGAAGAAAAAGTGTAACTAGGAGTAGGGTAGTTTTTAAGTTTTAGCCTTATTTTTATTGTATTTTTACTTTAAATGTCATTTACTTTTGAAGCATTGTAATCATCTTTTTTCAGTTTAATGAAATTCAAAGTTTTAAGCTCATTTTATCTTAAATCTGTTTTTCAAGTTAATGAAATTTTAAGCTTTCCTTTAAATATTGTCATTTACCTTACATTGTCCTTTAAATACTATTTTTTAAGCTCTTATATAAGCTCTTGATTCATTCAAAGCTTATTTAAAAGTTTGTTTACATTTCCTGTCTTAAAAATCAAAAATACCAAAAATTACAAAAAAAGAATCTGTCAAAAATCAATAGAGCATGGTGTATAGTGGATGGCCATGGTTTAGAGCTTCTTGGGAAGCACATAGGTTGGTTTTGAACTGATTTTGGGTCTTTAGAATCATATTCAAAAGCTTGGACACTTAATGAGTTTTTCTTATTTGCTCATTTTATGCCTATTATGGTTTATCTGCTTATTTATTGCTTATAACAGCTTATTCTTGCCTTAAAATTTTATGTATGCCTATTTGATGCTTACTTTATTTCTTCATGTCCTTTATTTAAGTTTTTCTTTAAAACTGTCTTTAATAGCTTATAATCTGCCAAATTGTTGTTGCTTATTTTGTGTTTTAATCACTTATTTGTCTTCATTTTACCTTTTTCTTAATCTGTTTTAAGTTTCTTAAGTTTTCTAAGTCTGTTTTTAAGCTTAAAGTGTTTTTAAACTTCTAAAGGGTTGTTTGGTTTAAGAACCAAAGTGGGTCAATTTGAGTATAAAACTGTTTTGGGTCAGTGTGCCTACTTTACCAAGACTTTTTAAGTTGGTTTTAGCTGTTTTTAAAAGTTCTTAAGGGGTAGAACCAAGTTTTGAGGTATTTGGTACAAATTCTTTAAACCTGTGTTTTTAAAATCCTTCAGAACTATTTCATTTGATTTTTGTTTTCCATTAGCTTATTTAGTCTAAAAATGCTTAATAGTTTTTAGCTTTATAGTCATTTAGAAAAAGTCGAGTTTGTTGACCTTTTTAAGCTTTTCCAGCTTATTTGTTAACTTATTTTTGATTCAAGTGCTTATTAGGTCCAGGGTTATGTTGTTTTTAGCTTATTTGTTCTTATGAGTGCTTATTGGTTTTAAAAAAGCCACACAGTTTAAGCACACTGCCATTTAGTTAAAAAAACCTTAATTGTCATACTTTTTTGCTTAATTCCCAGCCTATTTTTAAGTTTTGAGAAAATATTCTTTTTTAAAGTTTGTTATTTCAGCTTATTTTATAAGTTTTTAAAAAGAAAAATAGATATAAAAAATATTTTGTAAAAAGGTAGGCCACAGGATTCAAACCTGTGACCTCACCCTTTACACACAAAGCCTCAACACACCACACACAATACCTTCTGCCCTGGGGTCTTTTTCAAGTATATACTTACACAATTAATGTGTTGTATGCATTTTTAGTTTAAGCCTTTCAGCTTATTTTACCAGCTTATTTCCACTGTTTGTTTCCAGTTCTTATTTTTCCTAGAATCTACATAAGTCAAAGTATTTTACATTATTTTTCCAGAATTTTAATAATTAGTTTAGTATCTTTAATAATTAATTTAGATTAAAATTTTTTTTAATTCATATTAAATAAAATAAAAATCAAAAAAATATAATTCTTTTTTTTTAATTTTCTTTTATCATTTAGGACTTAGGAAAATTAAATTTTCATTGGTAGGGTTAAAATTGTACGTTTTAGGTTTTCGAGTCGCGTTTTTAATTCCCGTTTACGTTTTTAAATTTTGTTTTTGCTTTCGTTTTTAGCGTAGCTTTCCTTTTAATCGTTTTTCCTATAGATTTAAAAAATCCAATCAAAATCTTTGTTATTCAAATATCAAATATCAAACCAAAAATTGACTTTCCATTGCACACCTCGTTCGGAGAACGACCCGGGTGATCACTTGCCCGAAATCATTTATATCATACCCGTGAGTTTGTTAACCTTTTTCCTAAAGGGTTGACTAGGTTGACTTACGAGGATTTTATATTTGATATTTTATTATACTATTTGATATATAATTACCCCTAAAAAGGTGATTATCATTTTGGCGCCGCTGTCGGGGACGAGTGTATACGATTGTCGTTTCAACGTTTGACATTTAGTGCTTTGAAGATCCTTCCTTGTGAAGTTATTTTCTTTATAAAAATATAAAAATACAAAAATATTTTTCATTTTTTTATTAGTTTATAAAAACAATAAAAATCAAAAACATAAAAACATTGTCTTTAAATAATAAAAAATCATCATCAATATAATGCTCTTAACTTGAGCATTATCATAATAAGTTCCCAAATCAAAGATTCAAAACTTGCCTTTGTGTCACTTGTGAAGTACGGCTCACCTTTAAGAGATTAACAAACTATAAGAGGGGTATAAGGAGGGTTGTTCCGAGGAACTACGACCCGAAAGGAGAAGGTTTTTAATAGCTTCGCGCTTTCCCGCTCCTCCGCTCCTTTGTGCGTTTTTCTTTTAGAGAGCTACCGTGAAGCAAGTTGATTATTGGTTTAAGTTATTCGGTCTCATTTTGTCCTTTAATAAAATATGTTGTTTAAAAAACTCGAAAAACCAAAAATAATCTCCTTTAACCTCTTTGCCATTTAATTCTTCTTCTTATCCCTCTATATTGTTTAATTCTTATGGCGTCACTCGATTATCGTTTGAATCCTATTTACACGATTAAAGAGTGTTCGTCTTGTGGATCTTTGTATAATAAAGAATGTTGTTGTTCGAATATGAGTTCCGTTGGCAAATTTGTTCATGATTCTAATAAAGCTCCCGACTCACCACCACATCCCCACACGTTTTCGTCCAACCAACGTCATTGCTTTCATTGTAAAGATGTGTTAGGAGATGGTGAATTTTGTCAACGATGTACTTGCATGAGGTGTGGAAGTGGTCTTAGCAAAGGACTTTGTTTGATTTGTGCTTCAAGATATGGAAATAATCCGAATCCGAATTCTTTAAATGATTCTCCAAATATTTCCGAAAATGTTTCACAAAGTCCTCCACTAATCGACCATCATTGTTGTTACGGGTGTGGTGATTCGTTAGATGGTATCTTTTGTCAACGATGTACTTGTGAGTCTTGTGGGAACGGTGCTCATTATGGCTATAATTGTCCGCCGAAAGTTCCGACTATCTCTAATCTGGAACCATGCCATAATCAAAACGTTGATGAGTTCCCACAAACTTTGCCAAGTTTTCATCCGACATGCTATTCTGGAGATGGAAGTTCATTCACTTATGATTCCACTCCTAATTTTGTCGATGATTCTCCTAACGTTTTCAACCCACCTTCACAACCACCGACGTATTCTTGTGAGTTTTGTGGGAACGATGCTCATTATGGTTACGATTGTCCACCTCAAGTTCCGTTTATCTATAATCCGGAACCGTGTTACAATCAAGACTTTAATTTCCCACAAAATTTTCAAGGTTTTCAACAACAATATATTTGTTGTACCCGCTGTGGGGGCCCGCATGAGACTTTTCAATGTCAACAAGTGATCTTCTACGAACCTTGTTGTGAAAATTGCGGAGGTCCTCATGAGACTTTTCAATGTCAACCGATGAATTATTATGAGCCCAATCTTTGTTATGAGTCTAATTATTCCGGTTTTGACCAATTTGAACCCCCACAGCACCCCGTCATTCATCAACCGATTCAAGAAAAAACTTGTGCTGAATTACTAGCAGAGGAACGGGCGGCTAATATCGATCAATCACCTCCTCAAGAAATGAGTATCCAAGATATGGAGGATCTGAAGCAACATTATTTAGATGAAATGAAAAGTTTAATTAATGACTTACAGATTAAAGATTATCGTAATGAGAGAATAGATATTCAGTATAGAAGGGAATGTGAAATTAAGATTTATGAGTTTCTGGACTTCCTTGTGTGTTGCAATCACAATCCGTGTTACTCAAACGAGGAAGACCGTTGACTCTCTCGATAATAGAGGATGAGCTTCTTGAAGCTATTCCTGCAAACGGAATCGGACGAGGTAATAAACGTCTAGTGTGAGGATCCTTGTCCCAATCCCAATGTGATGTTCTGAGGGGTAAAATAAAAAAAATTTTTCTCGAAAGAAGTAGTATGTGCCTTTTCATGATTAATTACTCCGCCCTCTTGGACATTTCAAAAAGATCAATTTACGGATATTCTCGATTCTAACGCAATGATTCTAACTTCAATTGATGAGATTCTTTCCTCTAGTGACGCATCGATTATGTTTGGGCATCACCTCCTCGTTTTGAGATCGTAGCTTAGGGAGAGGTGAAGGATTTTCAACGGAAGTTGGAGAGATTGAGGACGATATTCTTCGTGAAAAATTATTCGAAAATCAATCTCTCATTGCTAAGATCGAAAGCAATTTAATTTCTTAATCCACCTCCATCTTATAATTTTGTGACCACAGTCTCCTCCACATTTTCTTACCTTTTTCTTGGAGGAGACTAACACTGTTTATTTTCTTTACCGAATCTGAAACTTTTTCTGCTTTGATTTGGCAGAGGAATAGTAGTTGGGACAGAACCACTAATCGTTATGATTTATTCTCTTCCGGATTATGAAGCTTTCTATTTTGATGACGATCATATTGAAGAGAAGAGTAGTGGCAGTACCACTACTCATTCTGATATTTCTCTTTCTAAATATGATTCGTTTATCTTTGATCTTTCGAATGATCCGTTTCCTCCTGCCGATAGGAGTGACTTTTATCATGAGGAGTTCGCCGATGAACTCGCTCACATCATATCTCCACCAGAGTATGATTGTTTCTATTTTAAGAGTGAGCCCGATCCAGGTGAGTTGACTAGTATTGTTGACTCCGTGATTCGTGAGAACATTTATTCTACGACAAATGTGAATTTACCATTCGAGGATGACCAATCTTCTCTCTTGGCATATGTTGTATGGATCTTTCTTCCTTTTCTCACGTATCCCGTTACTCCACCATATCTTCTCTCTTGCGGGAATGAAGATACCATTTTTGACCCCGGCATCTCCGTTTATCATTCTTTTATGCCGAGTGTATCTCATCAGAGTGGAACTTTCATGAAATTCAATGTTTATCCAAACAACTTGAATGAAAGTCCGATGGAGATTTTATCTTCCACTTGCTCCCCCATGGACCAATGAATTCGGGGTCGAGTCGAGCTTGTGACTCGGTTAACAAAAACAAGGCGCTTCGTTGTGGGCATCAAGTTATCTTGTGTAGTAATGAATAAGTGTTTTGTGTTGTGAGGAGGCTCGCCTCTTCCTTTCTCGTGTTTTGTGGTTTGTGTTGTATGTCCAGGATTGCCCGGATTTTAAAGCCTCTCGTGCTCGTGGTTTTGTCCTTCGTTCACTCGAGCTTCACATCCTCAGCTTCATTTGGGAATCCAATATCCTAAAATCTTATCGACTAACGCTCATCTTTAGCACACTTAATAAACGGCTTTAGAGTGACGTAGAGACCCTTCTTAAAACATTGAGGACAATGTTTAGTTCTAGTATGGGGGGGGGGATCTATCTGTTAATAAAAATAATGTCCAAAAACGTTATTTATATTTTTCGACCTCTCAATGTTTTGATAATAACAAAATGTGAAAACGTTTACGATAAAATTAAACGTTTATAAATTAATAATCATAAAATTCTATTTCTATGATTAATCACTTAAGGTATGGATAAACAAATCATTAAACATGATTAGTGATCAAGACAATAATTTTTTTCTTCATATCTGTATCTTACACACAAATGTTTTTATAAAATTAATAAAACTAAATTTATTTTTTAATTTAAAAGAAAATGTTTTATTAAAAACATAACAATTATGAATTTTTAAATTTTCCCCCAAAATTGAAAAGGTTCCATAAACAGTTACAACCTTCACCACAAAAGGACGAAAAAAGGGATCGAGTCTAGTGGCTGGGCCCCCTTATGGGGCGGCAGCCCCTTATATATAAAAGGGCGCCGAGAGACCGCCACCTGCATCGGTTTTTTATTTATTTTTTTTTTAAAACTTTTTGTCGACTATAAATACTGGGACCACCCTATTTCAAAATCAGACTTCCTCTGTGCCAGAACTTCAATCGATCTAGTTTTCTCTCTTCTTCTCTTTCTTTCTGAAAAACATATCTTGATCACTAACATACCTTGTTTTGTTTCAAGTGATTAAGTCTTCTTCCTCCCTTCTTCACGCCTTGAATCAAGTGCTCAAGAGAGAAATCGTATTCTTCTACAATTTGAATTTGTTTATCAAGTGATCTTTTCTCCTCTCTTCTTCAAGACTCACAATCTATTCAATGGATTAGTTTGTGTTGTTGTATTAATGGGATCATGCTGTAGATCCACAGTGTGAGTAGATTGTTATATTGGTTGTGATTTGGATTGTTGTGTCATCCAAGTGTGTATGATACTTGTGAAGGAGTTTGATGGAACTTTAGTGAAGTCTTAGATTGGTTTGGCTAAAGGATTAGAACTGAATCTAGCTTTAGTGTCAGAAGAAAGTAGCGGGATGTGTAAACGGGTTTTCTCCGCCTAAAGGGAGCTTGTGACAATAGTGAAATCGTTAAGTAGTAGTGCTTGGGGAGTGGAGTAGAACGAAGAGTGCTCATTGCCGTATCCACCTCTATAAATTCTCGTGTCTTTAGTTTGATCGTTTCTTTCGTAATCTCTTTTTGTATTACTTGCATTATTTGATAGTTTAGTTTGTGATTCATATTGTTGTTTGATTGACATTACATCTCGAATCAAACTTATATCATAAGCATAACTTTTAAAACGCTAATTAAACGTAAAACTATTCTCAACCCCCCTTTCTAGTTTTTACAATTGAATGGAGCATGGTAACTTCAAGATTTTTCATAAATATAGTTGTATTGTAAGATTGGATCGATCTATGGATTTCGTACAATAATTCTAGAAGGGCAATATATTGTCAAAGACCACCACTTTTTGAAAGCGATAGTGTTAATCCCACTAGTTTAATCCTTACACAACAATTAATTTATCACCAAGATGCTAGTAAAAGTGAGAAGAATCTTAGAGAGAGAAAGTAGAGAGAGAAACTAGATTAGAGAGAGAATGGGAAAGTTACAAGTGAAGTGAAATGTAACATACACCCTTCACCAAGTGGTGGGTGAAGGGATATTTCATACCATGCCATGCTAGGAGGCTTATGGTGCTTGTAAACTGGGGCCGGGCTTGGCCATATCTTGGCGCTTTGATGCCCTAAAATAGGACAATATTCAGATTACAATCCAAGCCCCGTTGAAACGACTAGCTATTACAATACAAGACTAGTTTGTTACTTTCCTTAGACGACAACATTCTTGTTTGACTCTAATTTGAATTAATGGCTAACATCTCCCCCAATGTTTAAGGTCTCTTGCTTCCAAACTCTCTTTGTAACATCCGTGAGATTAAAGATATTGACATTTTATCGCGTTTTATGCTTTGTTGTTATGGTCTTGATATTATATACTTTATCTTGTTTGTAATGGTTTGTTATCTCTTGCCTTTGTGATCTTGATTTGAGCCTTATCATTTTAACTTTGAATTGTCCTTTGAGATCTTATATCAGAGCTCGTCTCTTTGACTTGAATCATCTTGATTTGACTTCCTTGATCAACTTGTGCTCTTGACCAACATGCTCATACTTGTTACATTCTTGTTTGACATATGTAATTATAAGTCTAACAATCTATCCAATTGATGATTCTTTATTTGACTTTGAGGCTCTTTGATGGTGGGGAAGATTAGAATCAACTATCTTGACGTTGAATGATTGACTTTGAAAGCTTGAGTATGAGCATGTGGTTTATGAATCCGACTTTGCTGGAATGAGGCTACAACACCGTCGTCTTATCCTGAAATAAAACAGTTAGCAATAAAAGATAAATTTGGCTTTGTCATTCATCATTAGTTCGATTGCATTAACCTCTGGTTTCCTATTTTGTAGTATAAATACTATACCTGCGATCAGGTAGATTCAAAGAATCTCCTTAACAGGGTTTCCAGCTCAAAGCATAGGATCTTTTAACACAGATGTATTAGATTCACCATGCTTGC